>KN716591.1:66444-79042 GCA_000816705.1 Dictyocaulus viviparus
TAGGCCAATAGCCTTATGTATGGGGCTAGGTCATGCATATCCACAAGGCACTCATCCTTCCTGTTCAATTTTGGAGCTCTGGTATTGATCCAGAGTGCTTCCAAAAACTTTCGCGCGGGTGTTCTTGTTTCTTGCGCAAGGATTTGGACATTAAATTCAAAATCGACCCCGTTATGCTTCTCAACCCTATGTGCACCTAGTGGGGTGTTTTTCCTAAGTTTTGTTTTTCCATCTAGGTGTTCTTTTATTCTAATACATAGGGGACGACCCGTTTCACCAATATATTCTTCACCGCAAGTTTTACATGAGATCAGGTATATTATACCTGACTTCATGCAATCACCGCTTTTCCCATTCGGGCATATGATGCACGTTTTCGTCATGCATAAGCGGTCGTACAGACGGTTGCGAATAAGTTGGTGTTTAAGAGAATTTGGTGGGACTTCTATAATCGTTACCAGATTTTCTAATTTTGCCCTTTTTAAACATCGCTTGACAGCTATGCTTACTTCATTGGATATAAAGGGTAAAATAACTGAAGACAACGGATTTAGGTTCGTGTCTTCTTATCAGTCAATAGCAATTACATAAGGTGTTGACCAGTCGAGAGTAGACCGCCAGACTTCAAAACGTAGACAACTAATCCCTTATTTGAACAATGCATAAAAATATTACATTAAGATGACAATAGCGGTAAATCACAATGAATATAATAGAACCATCATGAGTAATTACTTAAAACTGTGATTATGTTTCAAGATACTTCCTTGGACTTGGTTAGTTGGATGGCCCAGGTGGTCTCCCAAGAGGACATTTGTATTCTCTTGGGTACCATTCTATGGACTTTTTGTCCATCTGTTGTCTTCTCTGTTCATTATATGACCAGCCCATCTGTTTCGCTTTTGACAGGTATTCCTCTGAATCTTGGAGACGAGATAAATCACTGATTTCAATACTGCGGAGTCCGGCTCAATGTTGTGTTCGCCGTTTATATTTAGGAAAACTCCTTTGAAGGGCTCTGTGAATAGTTCGTATAATCCTTGGCGTGGTTGTGGTATCAACCCAAGTCTCAGATGCTTAGCAAAGCGCTAGAAGAACTACAGAGTCCAAAAGGTGAGCACGTATTTCTGGGTCTGTTGTTTCGTGACTTCTTTTAAAGGTCCAAATTCAGCCCATGCGGCCCTCCTTCTTTTACTTAATTCTTCTCTCATATCGTTCGCCAAATTCATAGATTGTCCAAGGTATACGTGAGATTTGCTTTCTTCAACTCTCAAAGCATGAATCTAAATTCGACATCCATCACACCATGGGATTTTCATGAGCTCGGTCTCCTTATTTATTCGTAGTCTTATCTTCTTCCCAACTTCGTTCAATTCGTTCAACATCATTTCTGTTTTCTCTCTGTTTGTCGAAAATAAGTTGATGTCGCCCAAATAAAGGTTTGATAGGGATTTCCCATCGATACGTATGCCTCTTTTGTCGTAATCTAACGACCTCATTATCCATTGCAGGGTGACAATAAACAGCTTCGGTGAGATTGTGTCGCCTTGTCAAACTCCTTTTATATCAGTCGTCGAGCCTTTTCACATAGGACTGTTTCATTCCTTAATCAACAAGCGCTGACACCGAAGCTTTTGTTTCTTGCCTAATGCTTTTTGTTGCCGAGCACGTTGTTCTACACATTGAGCCTCATCCAATGTTGTTTTATGCTCAACAAGATAATTATCGTGAAGAGCTTATTGAGTACTCAACAAGCAAATCGGGTGGTAATCGAAGGTGAGTGCACTGTGAAGGTTGCGAGGTGCGCGTTGAATGTGTGTTTATTGAGTGTTGTAGCGGTAGTGAATGTAGTTTCAGACTTTGTTGCACCTTTCTTTAGCAATGTTTATTTAGTAAAATATTAGAAATGAACTCCTTTGTACTAAGAGTGATTCTGCCATACGGGACTTCAGAGTTGGTTGCGAAGTTAGTGTGATTGATTACCAGCCGTTTCAGATGGGTTGCAGTTGGATCCAGCATCAGTCTTCTCCTAACTTCGAGCATTTCTTTGGTTGCCGCATAACTGCGTTGTGATCTCCTTAATTGAGAGACTGAAGCATCTTCGGCACATTCTTACAATACTTTTACAAGGAACTCATAGTCTTCGGTCGAGTCATCTTTCATCTGCCAATCATATATGGAAAGGATATCGGTGAGAAAGTTTCCATCATTAACAAATTTTTTTCTTCTCTTTTTGCTGAAACGAATTTTTGCACGAAGAAAGCGGTGATAAGATTTAGTGCAGAAGAATAGCACTACTGATATAGAGAAAATACCATCTTTTATTGGCAAGAATATGATCGATCTCAGCATATGTGGTTCCGTTTGGCGACTCCCATGTCCATCGGCGGTGTTATTTCTTCACAAGAATGAGTTTCCATAGAGGAGGCGTGTTTTAGACAAGAGTGCTGCAAGACGCTCTTCATTTTCGTTTCGATATCCTAATCCAAACTTTCCGATCCTACAGCGCTTTTCGTTCATCGTTCCCATCGTCGCGTTGAAGTCCGCGACAACGAATTTGTAAAAAGATTTTTCGCTTTGGATAACTTTTTCCAACTCGTTATGACATGGGTCTAATTCGCTTTTTTTTCCGTTTTCTGCGGCATTTTCTTGGTGAGTATCAATTGATTGTGCTGATTTTCTTATGAAGTTGTGGTTGGAGATGGAGTATGGCCAAACGAGAGGAAAGGATCTCATAAGAGTCGAAGAGATAGACGACGGATGGGTATTGACAGAGTCAAACCCACCGAATTTTGTGTGGGGACCTTCTCCCTAAAGATAACAAGGGTCTCTTCATTAAGATGTCTTATGTCGGTTTTTTTGTTCTTGGTTTCCTGTAAGGCTATCACGTGAAATTTGATACGTTTCGTAGCTTCAAGAAGAGCATGGAGATTGGCGTCTCAAAACACTATTCTGGCATTGTGTGTAAAAGAAAGAAGCAGTCTCCATAGCGTGTCGTGGGCGTTTTTTAAGATCCGTATCTAACGTCACGATTGGTCCGAGACCACCTCTCACCGGTTGTCTTACCGTCTGACATCACGGAGTTGTATTGGGGGACTGAGGCCGAAGTTTTGCTGGTGTACTTTGAATTTGCTGGATTCCCGAGATAGCCCAGCTCATTCATCTTTACGATCTTCACCACAGGCAGTCACTGGTTTTTATGGATTAGAGGAATATGCCTCTTTGTGATTTTATCATATCAAGTCGGTTGCGGTTCTTTACTCTTGGCTAGGTATTCATATAAAAATGAAAAACCTACGAAAAGCTCGCAGCCACGTCGAGGCGGTAGTGACAATTTCAATTATTAAATTCTTGGAAAACTATTCATGCGTCTTTGAACATTTAACTCTTTCCAGAAAATTGGATAAAAAATTCACTTACATTCCCATTTTTTAGCTTTTATCATCAGAAAATTTATGCTTGATTTGTTTTGTTTCTTCATACTTCACATATGTTTTCTCTCACTATTACTTAACTAATGCTGTGCAACAATGATTTTTTTTTATTTCTTTCATAGACATTTGATACAGACTGGCTGAGAGACTGAAAAGGACATTTTGCCAACTTCTCAAAGCCTCCGTCTCTCTACGCAAGCAGTTACGGTAAGCGCTTCCATTTTGCCTTTAGTTATTTCTTATGATTATTCCTTTCACATTTATTATCTAATTAGTTATTGTTTATTTTTTGTATAATCAAAGTTTCATGCAAATGCACATCATAATTTTGCTTCATTATGCCAACCTTACGCGTGATGTATTATTTTTTTTTATATATTATTATTATTTCAAATGTTTAGCCTGAATAATGCATGAAATGGCCATGTATGACCTTGAACACTAGCTGTATTACAATTTGGAATATTTTCAAAAGGCTTATTGTTGAGCGCCAATAGACAGCGGCCTGTTTTGCATATGAGCATTGCGCTTCACAGAGTTGGTAAAAGTGTTAGAATGGAGTTGACGTGTGAGTTCTCAAGTGCGATGAAAAACAAACTTGGGTAATCAAGTTTATATGTTCGTCTCCGATGGTTACAATGCTGCAGATGGTCACAAAACTGAATGTAAGTTCTTTTATCGGAAGCAGAATCAACCAAACTAGGGGTTACCCAGTTGAGAGTCGACCGTAGGAGCTTACTAATTGAAACTTTGCTTCACCATAACACCAAAAATAATACGAAAACATTATAATAGTGATTTAGCAAGAGTTGATACAACAGGACGCCAAAAAATGCGTGCAGAACACAAGTGAAAGCTTCACCATTACAATAATCATACGGTTGCCACCTACCGCAATGACATCGGTGTATTGTGGGATTGTAAAGTTCTTCAACAATAGAGTAGATCAAGGCCTGATTGCAGTATACAGAATGGGTTATTTATATGGGTTCTTCTCAGAATATTATATAAATGTTTCGTGTTTTTCGCAATACTGAAATATTTGAGAGAAGATTTTCACAAAGTGAGAGAATTCTTTTGAGAGAAAATTAGCACATTAAGATCGAATGATGATGCGCAGAGTGATGAGTGCAAGGTGAAACACGATTTGATTTCGTAATATCGAATCAAAAGTTCTATGGTAATTAACAATTCCAAAAAACAATTACTGAATCACAAACCACCGGACGTCATTGTAAAGGGACTTACAGAAGACTTTATGGTGAACGTTTCTTACTCTTCACATAGAGTTCCATAACATAATAAATTAGAATTCAAAATGAATTTAATTTCACAAAAACTAGTTCAATAAAGAAAGATCAGAAAGACCAGCAGAACATATCTACATTGCATTGATACTGTTATAAGTAGAATGAGTCGTGCATATCTTATACTGCTAATCCTATCCTTGAATAATGAGCTGAAGGATAAGCACTGACGCAATGCATTGTGTAAATGACATACCCATACAGTCTGTAGCCGTTACATATGTTTCAAGGTAATTCTATGACTAATTCAGTGATCTTTAGAGGGTGAAAGAAGTGGTTAACTCGCGGCCGGTCCCGAGTTGAGGTTGCGAGTTTTGCTGCCAACCCAGTATAATTACAGATGTTGTAATATCATCATAAAAGTAAAAGACGATTGCGAAAACCTATTAAACATAATATTTCTTGTGAAAATAGCTCAAACACTGTGTTGGACCCTTGGTTATGATTATATGATTGTGATTATGAAATTCCTTTGTGATTATTGATTTATAAGAACTCATCTATATTATCTCAACATGACAACAATCTTTCCTCTTCATCAACTAATCCTCCTTCCTTAAGAATTAGTGATTACTCAACCTCTACACATTTATGATTCATGGCTCCTAATAGGTCTACTGTTTTCTACATACATAACAGTATTATCTGATATATTTATCCCGCACTGCTTTCCTATATATTGTAGTTTTTGTAGATATTGTTTGATTGTGATGACCCATCGTTATTATTTGTTGTTGTTTTACTGTTAGTTTTCATATGAAGATTCATTTACCCAAGTTTCAAGCTGCCACAGCTCGAACTACCAGTTTACAGTTCTTTCTACTTCAACACCACACACTCAAATTCTCTGTCAAGTCATTAGATCAGCGTGGCAGTATTCGCTCCTACAGCAAGGCAGCACACCACTGCTGCTATCAAACCAAACCGCTTCAACGTCAACAGGAGTTGCACAATCAACTGATACTACGAAGCAGTCACCTCGAACTAGCACCATCTACCTTTACAGCTAATTATAGTGTCACAAGTGATTCCAACCGCTATTACTTTTTCATTAAACTGGCTGAAGATAATTTGGTAGATGTCAGCTTCAAAGTGGGATTTAAGCTCAGACGTAACAAGCGATTGTATTAATACAAGATCGTAAGCTTAAATGAGTTTAAAAGACTCGCAGTGTTTCATATTCAAAACAACTTATTATATTTTCAGGTCGATATTATGTTACATCGTGCATAACGCTGAAATAGACCGGTAGTCGACCCAAATTTTTGTATAGAGCAGCCTCGCATCCATCCACCTTGACGACGTCACTTTGAGCGCCAATGCATAGATGTATTACGCAATAAGGATCGATTGGAGCAAATGTTTATCCTCTCTTACCCTATTCTATGCTTTGATCAATGCCTGTTTATTTTACGTATTATTCTTAGTAGAACCTTAAGGAGTGCTCAATGATTGATAAGAAGGAATCAATTAGGAGACAAGACAAAATAAGTTTGTCATTGGTCAATCCGTTGTGGCGGATGCACCTATGCATTCGTGTTCAACGTAATATCATGGAGGTGGTTGAATGCGAGCCTGGTCCATATAGTGACTTTAGCTGACCAAACTTCACCAAGTCAGGGCTAGCTATCTTACCCAGATTTCTTTGGTAGCAATTCACCGGTACTCCGGAAGGATGGCTGGCTTGATAGGTTTGAGGACGGCCGCGAACACATTTGGGCCGGCGTGTCACCGTGGCACCTCCGCCACTGTGCCACCACGCCTTCTGGGAATCAATTATATAAAATTTTTAACCAAAGCGATGCACATATTTTATATCTTGCACTTAATTCAAAATCCTACTGTTGGCAATTGGAGTATTCATGAACGGTCGTTGTTTCTGAATGCAGAAATGAGGGTGATGGCGTGAGACAGTTATTTAATATGCGGTAAAGCCTCATAGTTTATTATTATGGCAAATTTATGAGCTGAAAACATAATAAGCTAGAAACTAATAGAAAATAAACCTGATATAATTAAAGTTGATGGACTCATCGAATCAATTATGTAAAGTGATGACAGGTTTTACTGGCTAGTTGAAAAATTTCAAAAAAAAATTGAAAAAAGAAAAGCGAAACTTTTAAAAATTCAGAATAGTTGCCTGTGAATGAAATATTGGCAATAGAATTATATTTAATGTATACTGGATCATGTTTCCTTTGTACTAAAAGCTAATTGACTGTGAAAGAAGCTTTATAAAAGCTTGATGCCAATGGACCTGACTTCAAGCTTCGAAGTACTCTGCCGAGAATAACTTGCCACATTTCCCTCGACCAGTTTGACATTATGATATTAGTAGTCTAAATGCGCTTTTATTAGATAATTAAAACAGTGGGTGAAAGAAAAAATATGAAAAATAATACCGTAATGCTCCCAGATATAGACAAATGGTCTGGAGAAACATCTTTTACGAACATTTGCATGTGGCACTCATCCATGTTCATAGGAGTACATACTTTGGTTACTGTGTTTTTAACTACAAGGCAGTTGACCACCATCGCTGTTCCTTACAAAAAAATTTCCAAATTTCACTGAGTTCAACAAGAAAACTTTCTTGATTTTTTCACATTACAACTTGACCGAGAATGTTCCTATCATTTTTTTTTCAATGTGATAGACTCATTTGTATTCATTTGTGAGAATCATGTCAAAAATGTAATCAACTGTTTAATATCGTGTCATTTAATCAAAGAAAATAAAGTTACATATTCTGTCAAGTAACGTTTCTTGAGTCATTTTTATTTATTCCCTACCATCTATGATAGTTCATGTTGGCTTTGTTCTTCTGTACCTACTGATGTTGAATAAATCTCAAAACATGTAACCCGAGGTGAAAGGTCGTATTGTGAGGCGCAACCCGAGCTTTTAAGATTTGCTATCAACTCAACAATATTTGGTATATGAGAACGTGCATCAAATTCTAAACACCAATGAAAAAAATTGAAGTTCATGAGCTATTCGAAATGCAGATGCAAATTTACTTTATTTGAAATTGTTTGATCTCAAAGGCACGTCATTTTTTACTAAATTGACAAGTCTGATGATATAAAATGATCTTGCGAACGACTTGCTATAAGCGTTAAGCTTCTGTTACAGTTTCTATGCATGTTTGCATCTTAAAGAAGAGAGAATTCCGTGAAATGGAGTGACTGTGCTTAACATAACCCTCGAGTATATTTAATAAGTGGCTGCTATTCCTATAGGAAATGTCACAAATCAGATTTCATACCTTTCATATTGAAATCGTCAAGAACTTTATCGCATTTCAATGGTTTATATGTTGCCCTGATATCAAGCTGTCGTAAAATTAATGAGATCACATCGTCTGAGAGTAAAGAGCTACGACCTTCTTGATAAAGAACATCTTCGAGCTGAAAAGCGTCAAAGAATATAGTGTTAGTCCCAAGTAAAATTTTAGTAGGCATGAATTGGGTTACAAAGAGCTGTTTGACGATTTCCAGAACCTAAATTACTTTTCGATGGTCAGATCGGCCATCAATTATTTAGAGCTTTAATTTTAATAATAATACTTTAATACATGCGATGGCTTCAATGACAAATTAATCAGCACTGATTCATCATCCAATTTTTTAGTAACTACCCACCTACAATGAAACCCAGTACTAACAATATATTTAGTAAAGTACTTATTATCAAAAATACTGAATAGGACCATCAACCCTGGCACTAAAAAAGTTGTTAAAAAGACGATGATAATAGGATAGCTCAGGTAGCAACTAACTGACCACCGCCGATTGATGGAATGCTTGTGTGACTCGAAGCCACGTATTGAGCCCGCTTGATACTGTAACCACTCATAGCATTGTGTTATGCGTCCCCGCAGAATTGTTTTGAGTGTGAAGAATTAAGTGGTTTTAGAGGCTCTCAAAAGCATTAAAGATCGCTAGCCGTAAGCTTCAGGTTTACGCAGACATAAAACTGTCAACAAGTGAAAATTTACCAATCGCTCCACTATTCTCTGAACGAATAGTGTTGCTTCGCCTTCAGTTTCTAAAACTTTGTTTGTTGGAGCTATAGACGATGCTACCATATCTTCAGAAAATGCCATTGCAGCTGGTAGAATACAATTGCTCAAATTGAAACTTATGGTCCTCCCTAGAAAAGGAAGAAATCTTTTGTCTTTGCTGCTCTTGCATCTTCTATTTGAATCTTAAATAGTGTTTAACTTTACTGTTGCATCAAATTTTTGAAGCACAACATGAAGTAGCGCTTCTTAACGCTTGTAATTTGTTGTAATGCAAGACACTTGTAACAAATGTAGCATAATTCGAATAAGCCTTGAAAAACTCTCTCAAGTGAATCGGGTTTGAGCTTGTTATTGTTCCTACATCATTCAACCATCGTCGTTATGTTTTTAGATTTTACGTTTTGAAATAATTAACGATGCATTTTAACTTGAAGATATGAACATGTGATTCGGACATCAAATTCAAACACACTGTTTTGAGTGTTCCGTAAGACAATTCGGCGTTGATCAATCCCTGTTGCGGGATGCGCTAACGCATCTAAATGGATGTCTTGGATTGAATACTAGCGTGGTTTATACTGTGACTTGATTTGACCAATCTTCACCTGGTCAGTGCTGTTCTACTCAGATTTCTCTGGCACCATTTCACCGACCCCGCAGGGATAGTCCAGCTTGGTAGTTGGGGTGGTCGGCTGCTAAATGATTCGGGCTTGAGTGTCACTGTCGCACTTAAACCACGGCGTCAATTGTTGTTTGGGTATGAAATTGAATTCGAAGACAAAGCCCTATAATTTAAATACAAACGTTTGGTGTTTTGAAAATAAATCTTGTATGGAAGTACTATTTCCGCTTTGCAAGCGCACTATTTAAATAAGCCAAAATCATTAGCAGTGAATTCTTTGATAACCTTGACCAGAAGGGATCAGACCACATCCACGTACAGCAGATATTAGTGACAGCAGAGTTACAGAGAGGAATGCTTCAAATGCCATCCGAATAAAATTGTTATGTTCCTAAAAAATTATTGAAGCCGTTTTTTTAAATTTAATTTCTCGCTCAAAAGAGAAAATGATTTAAAATTAACCTGAAACATCTAATAGTGCTTAGTAATTAATCATATAATAATGTTTTGATTATTTTATTGTTTTTTAATATTTGCATACGCAAAAATAAAAATGAATTGTGCGGAAAACTATACCAACCTCAATTCCCTCAATAAATGCTGGAATGAGTCAAGAAAATAACGTCAACACCACAAACAGATGCTTCACAGTATATTTTTCGATTAAATTTGTATTGTAGAGTGAAGAAAGTGTAGTCCTACACTAGCTTTTCTATGTAAACGTGAAAAAAATCACATTATAAAAGAGGAATGCGTAGATATTATAATTAGCTTTTCTTTGCCTCATAAATAAGTGCCTCACAATGCTGAAACGATGCTCTCACAATGCTTTGCTTGAAAATGAGTACAATGAAAGAAGTGAAAAGTGAAAGACGAAACGTTAAAAATAATAAAATTTGTTTTAAATTGAACAAAAAGCAAATTTTTCAATCAACTTTATTCATTTGGTTTTTCAACATTGCGGAAAATAGTCGTATCAATTGTTTTCTATCAATTATGATAAATTAGAACGCTTCTGTCCTTATGTCCTCCTAATGATGACGAGTCAATCGCGAAGCTTTGAACCTCAGGCGGTAGAAATTGTGGCTGCGGTTGAAGTCACATGTTCTACAACTAATTCAGCATCATTAGGAAGATATGGTAAGGAATATCGAATTCTCGAGCACTAGTAGAAAAGTTGAGTAGAATTTCTATAAGATTCGTTTCTATAAGATTTGCAGCGTTATACTAGACGTCATTTATGGAATATCATCCAGAAGAAGTTGGTCTAAGAAACAAAGTAAGAAAACTTCTATTGACAGCACTAACCCAAGATCTCTGCCGTAACCTTAGTAAAAAATGCTATCAATTCTATTTTGAATGTTTAATTTTAATTTTTTCAAGTCTTTCATCTGATTAGGGTTGTCCAATATACTGTATAAATTATTAGATGACTGAGTGGAAATCATTTATAAAAGAACGTCAACAGCAATCAATTAGTTGTGAATTAAGAGAAGCAGATAGTTAAAGTACTATTTTCTCTTCAGTTAAAACAGTTTTATTAACCGTTAAGCTAATCGGTTTAGCGTGTTTAAGAAATAAATACGCTCCCAGAGTAGGACAGTATCTACGTGTGCCAGAAATTTATTAATAAAATTTTACATTACATGAACATTTTTATGCTTAAAGCAATAAGAAGCACTGAATAATCCTTAATTCATTAGTTCCTCATTTCCGAACGTGTACTTCCTATATGAGGATGTGTTATAACGGGCAAAAACCATCAAAATCATTAGATCAATTTCTTATTAAAAACAAATGAAAAGTATCTCGTCGTCTGAAATCCAATTCCAATCGTTCACACCTACCAAAATCTTTAATTTTACAAAATACTTTCAATGATAAGCCAAAAAGGTGTATTATTCAGGTCTAATCACTCCTAGCATGTCCTACTTTCAGATTCCTCAGTCAACCTCGTTGATAGATACAGATGGGAATGAATGCACTGTTTGTCTTTATAATTACTCACACTATAATTGCCCTCTATCCGCTCAGTCAAAAGAGTCGAAAGCTTTGTCAAGTCCGATAAGCGTGAGATAGAGTGGTTTCTTGGACTCCTGTGATTACTCAACGTTATTCATTCAATTGTGATAACTCGTTAATCATCTAGTTGTTTCTACTTGCCATAATGTTCCAAAGAGGAACTTATCGACCAGAAGAAATGGAATATCGATCGATGGACTATCACTACCAAAAATCTGCATCGTACTTTCCTTTTCAGTATAAAATACATAAAGTCATTTCAAATATAGCCTGACATCATTTTGTATTTTTCACTTAAGGATAAGCGGTGTAACTACTTTTTACTTGGTTACTTGATTGATCTCTTCTCACGCGTAGTGCAGATCTTAGCAATCTTTCATTCGATTCTTTCTCACGCGTGTCGTCCATGCTGGAGATCGTCGTCGTGTGTGATGGACCTTATGATGGATCTAAGCAGCCATGAATGCAACTTGGAATCTGTCTAGAGCATATCCGCCCATGGTGCAGGTGATTCACCAGAAAAAAGCTTGCATTCTTTTGTGTACTACATGTATTTCACGCCTTTCTGCTGTCCTCTGAGTAGTTAGCAAAATCCTTTATGTAGTTAAGGTATGAACCAAATTCTCGGATAGCCACAGACTGGAAGAGCTGCGAAGTATAAAAAGTGAGCTCGTATTTTCGGGTCTACCATTTGATCAGTGTTTCAATTGTACTAACCAATTCCATGCAACTCTTCTTCTTTAACATGATTCGTCTTTCATTTCGTCCTTGTTGCTCAAAGAATCGCCCGAGTTACACTGAACATTTGTTTTTTTTCTTTTGATTTTACACCCATAAATCTAATTCTCAGTTTCATCACATTATGAGTTCATTATAAACAGTGTTTTTTCTCCCTGTTTATTCACAATCCTATTTCTTCCTCTAACTTCGTTTAATTCGTTCAATATCATTTCCGCTTTTTCTGGGCTCATCAGAAATAAAATGCCATCCAGTGTAGAGAATACTCTCTCGAGTAATCTCTACTTTATCACTCAAATTACGTGCAAAGCAAAGACATATTACTTATAATATTAATTTGTGGTATGAGTCATCATATCGAAACTTAGAAATGGTGGAGGCAAGCGAAAGTGCAAATGTCCTGATTCATAAATGGTCATAATTTCGATATGCCTCTGGAAAGGATCAT
>KN716591.1:79519-100368 GCA_000816705.1 Dictyocaulus viviparus
AGTCATCATATCGAAACTTAGAAATGGTGGAGGCAAGCGAAAGTGCAAATGTCCTCATAAAGGGCATAATTCCGATATAATTCTGTAAATGAACTTAGTCAACGAACGGAAAAAGGACATTATTTCCTAATACCGAAGTCTCCGCCCCCTCCCTATATAAACAGGTACGGTAAACATCTCCTCCATACTCTCACTCATGACTCAACCCAATCTTCTTCCACCTTTGCTATTGAACTGGTTATCGTTATATCATTATATTATAAATCTCGTAGAATTGTTAGTGTTAATCCTATTATGTATATTCTCGATTTATCGTTGTTGTAATCGTGATGTAATATTTTTGTGTATTGTTCAAATAAAGGTTTAATTACCCAACTTTGAGGTGCCACTAGTCAAGTTTGGAGCAAACCGACTACCACTGAACCCGAGCCCTTGCATATCCGCAATCCGAAGGTTTGATAGGAATTTTCTTTTCATAAGTGGTACCTCTTTGTCCCAACTTCAGACATTGTTATCCATTGCCAAGGAGCAGGAGACCGGTTAGTCTAAATCATACCACTTTGCCAGACTTCTTCTCCAATAGGAATGGTAAGAGTCTGGTTAGAAAGTTGCCTCAAAGAAAGTCAACAATTATTATATGGTTCAGCGGCTGTGCCACTTTTCATGCTTTTTATCGCAACCGGAACTTCAGACGAGGTAGTCTTCCCACTTATCAAATCCATCTTACCATGAACAACACAAATCACACGTTCAAGACGTGGTCCAGTACTTGCTTTCACAAATTTCATCGTCGAGCTCCTACTCCAGACTACGATGAAGATGAAAACGTAGCATTCAATTCTAGAACACAAACTCGAAATGACTGAACAGGGAAAGCGGCTATCAAACTTTATTATGACAAACAAGATGTACCACGGTAACTGTTATGTTCAGAAGCCCCTTTCCCTACGATGGACGTGGGAATCTCCTGATGGAAAGTACTATAACGAATTAGAATAGAAATAGTCGTAGTAAATAGAACGTTTTGCTCAACGGACGTCGAAGTTGTTCCAAAGTTGTACACAGGATACGACCATCGTCTCCTTTGCGCCAAATTATTTTTCACACGCATAGGAGACGAAGCTGCAATTTTTAAAAAACGAAATTCTAAAATGAAAGCAAGTTACGGTTTTACAACTCCTTTGCTAGTTTTTGGGAAAATACCATTATTGACAACATCGACGAAGGATATGACCGGCTAATTAAGCACCTCCATGTTAGCGCAAAAAAGCCGAGAGTTCAATAACTGCTAAGAGATCATTGCCTTTGAGAACTCTTGAGTTGGTACGCAAACGTAGGACAGATAAAGCAGCAGGCAATTACTGGCTAACGCCCGAACTTGCGAAACGCTGCAAAAAAGCGATAAAAGAAGACCTTAAAGAGAGAAGAGCAAAAGTGATGAATGAAGCAGCTGAAGCTGGTAAAAGCATTCGCTACGCCCGCCGATGCTTCACAAATCACAAGACCAAGATGACGGCTCTCCGACGCCAGGACGGAACACTTACCTCCTACAGAAAGGCGGTGAAGAAAATTATCTACGATTACTACTCGAATCTCTTCGGTAGCCATATTCGTCTATCTCCATGTAATGAAAGGAAAGACGATCATGTTGTTTCGAACGTTCTTCCTTCCGAAATCCGACATGCCATTTTATCGGTAAGAAATCGTACGACTTCCGGGCCAGACAGGATTGGACCAGAACATCTGAAGAATCTACCGCCAGTTCTTATTAAAACACTGGCTCGACCCTTCATCCACTACCTGTCCGAATGCAAAGTCCCAAGTCAATGGAAAACTAGCAGGACCGTGCTGCAGCAAGAAAGAGAGACGTTCACGACATTGGTAATCATCTTCCATTCTGCCTGTTGTCAGTAGTCAACAAACTTTTTACACAAGTCATCCTTAACAGGATTGGCAGAAGACTAGACGAAGAACAATCACGTGAGCAAGGTTTCGAAAAGGGTTTGGCACGACGAACCATATTCACAGAATCACAAGACTCATATAAGTATCGCGAGAGTATGTCCAAGAAGGGAGACGTCAGCGGCATTGGTATTTATCACGCAATCTTCTTGTTGTCAGTCGATCATAAACTTTTTACACGAGTCATTCTGAACAGAATCGGCAGAAGAGTATCACACAATTGAAAGAGAGAGAGAGATAATAAAAAGTTCTGATATACTTCGAGAATTAAAAATCAGAGAAGCACCAATACACTCCATGCTTTCGATGATTAGGTTGGCTGGACACTGATGCGTGTGAATGATGACCGGTAGGCACGAGCGGGAAGGAATTTCGATTTCATTGGGCATCAAACCATCATTAATGTAGGACACCACCAGCTTGATGGTTTGACCTCATCAACAGGATCCTAGATAGAGATTATGATACTCATAATGATTATGATCCCTAGAATGGAAAGAATTCATTGGACTATCCTCGTGCGATAGGGAGAAGTGGAAGTTTCACTGGTGCCCGCTCGACTTGGTCGATGATCAACGGGAATACAGAAATCCAGGTGCCATAGCGGGAATTCGTCTTTATCCTGCCTTTGTTTAGCAAAACTCACGAAGAAACACACTAGTCATGAATGTCCCCACGACTGAAAGGTGCCGCAAGACGTTCGCCACTTTTATTTCAGAATCCTAATTCAGATTTTCTGATCCTATAATGTTATTCGCTCATCCCTCTCATTCTAGTGTTGAAGTTTCCGACCAGGAATTTCTATCAAATCTCTAGGCACTTCCACATCTATTATTGTGCAGCAATCGGTATTCTTAGACAGTTTAAAGGAATGATTCCTTTTCTTTCAGTATTTATTTTTAACATAGCTTTTAAAAGCTATAATAACGCATGGCTTCTAGAGGTTTCTTTACTACTGATTTTTTGAAACGGCGTACCAAAAATAAAATGAAAATCAGAAGAGTAAATATCTTTGGTATCTACATTAAAAAAGTGCTGGGTAAGGAACTGAACAGGACATTATTTCAACGTCTCAAAGTCTTTGATTCTTTTCTGTATAAGCAGTTATGGCAAACGCCTTGTGGAGGTGGTAGAAGTGCCAGTGCCATTGATACGCCGACCCTAATGTGATCGCAGCTGTCCCCCAGGCTTACCAAGTCCGCTGTCCTTCCGGGATCGGTGAATTGGTACTGAGAAATCTGCGTAAGATAAATAGCTTTTACTTAGTAAAGTGTGGTCAACTAAAGTCACATAAACCAAGCACGCATTCAACCACCTCCACGATATCATACTGAGCACGAGTGCTTGAGCACATCCCCTCACAGGAAGTGATCTGTCTGTCTAAGCTACATTACTTACCCTCTCTACCTTTTGTACTTGGCAAGCAAATGTTAGCTAGTTGCATAATCACAGTTTTTTGGATTTTCTATGATAATCCTATCAAATAACTTCTTGATTTATTACTGTTGTAATTATGATATATTGTTTTTTCGTACAGTTTGAGTAATATAAACATTAACAAGTGTATAATTATCCGACTTTGAAGTTCTACAGTCCACTCTCTACCGAGTATTCCCTAGCGCGGGTGCTTCTGCTTCCCATAATTGACGGTCCATTAATGATTACTGATCTAATAATCCAGTACCTGTATTACACTTAACTAAGCTGATCGTCGCTTAATATAATCTCAATAGTTGTTAATTTTTTTCATATTATCAAGTCATACATCGGATATCTACAAGATGCTGGTTCAAATGAGGGTCTAAATGCTCAACGCTACCATTAAACGTTATGTATTAACATCGGACCACTGCTCGGATTCCATATTGTTAGGCTTTTTGTTGAGACGAATGCTATATTTATTGATATTTTCTTAGGTTCAAGATATTCTTAATCAGTAAGGTCGTAGTGCCCTGCTCTCAGATGATGTGATTTCACTAATTTTGCGACAGCTTCACGTCACCGTCACTCATAAACCATTAAAATGCGGCAAAGTTTCTGAAGATTTTAATATGAAAGGTGAGCTATCTAACGTTTCCCGATTGTTATTCAATCAGCCGACGCCTTATTATCCGTGCGACGATCTCGACAATTGAAAATTACGAATATAATGAATCCAATATTAATTACAGCTACATATTTATTATTATTTTGAATGTTCTGAGAATGAACGATTTTTTTTCGGTTTTTACTAACTTTTAACTTTTCTTCTTATTATTGTTCTCACATATTTACGAAAACTACCTGTTGATCATCGACAGAGTCTAGCACGCACCACTGAAACTCCCATTTTCCCCTATCGCGAGCAAGGCTAGTCCAGGGGGTTTTTTTCGCTCTAGGGATTCTCTGAGCATCGTAAAACTTTCTAGAGGCCTGATAAAAAGATTAGCCCCTTAGGCTGATGGTGTTTTTGTAGTGTGTTTGATGTCCAGTGGAATCTAATTACAAATCTTGTCCACCTGTCATCATTTATACCCATCACGTATCCGGCCCACCTAATGTTCAAAGACTTGGCATGCACAGCTGCGTCTCTGAATTGTGATCCTAGATGATAACTTCATACTCCTCCTTTCACTTGTGTGATACGGTAAATGCCAAGCATCACCCTTTTGATAGATCGTTCTATAGCGCCCAATAATCGTTCATTCTTCTTTCGCATTGTCCACGTCTCCGAGTCATACGTTAATGCACGAAAAACCATTGTGCACAGAGCATGGGCTCGGAGCTTTGATCTATTTGTCTTATTCACTGCGTCTTCGGTCATATACCACTTATATGTTCCTCAAATCGCTCGTTTCCTTTCCCTAGGCTTTGATGGTATGGTAGTCGTTCATCATATTGATCTCATGACCTAGATACACATAGTTTGAGCTATTGAAATAAATAAAAGGTAATGCTTTCTTGTCAAATTCAGCAAACATGATTTAACCAAATGAATTTCAGTTAAGGCGTGTAAATAAGTAAAACTGAATTGAAGGTGCAATGAGTGTGGTGAACTGTCTCATAGTCAGTGATGCAGTCACTCCGATATGTACATCTACAGGCAATGATCAATGCGAGATGACAATGTTTGTAAAGCCGGTTCCTAACGAACATCTCTTTATTTCTGGAAGTATTACGGTAGCTTGTTAACATTTTTTTTTAACACTACGTAAATTGCCTGAACAGAATACTTTCAGACCACTAATGTCATTATGGCAAACTGGTCAATTGAAATGTAGCAAATTATTTTGACCAGAGTACTTCGAAGCCTTAAATCAGGACCCTTGGCATCGAGCTTTCATAAAGCTTTTGTCACCATCAGCTGAACTTCTATTTACAGAAGGAACCAAGTAATACATCTATAGTATGAAATTTTACTGTTAATCTTTCTTACTGAATAATACTGTTTATTATTGACAATATCACAGTTTCATTCAAATGATGTCACTTTTTTCAAACCATCACGTAATCAGAGCTCGTCATTGCTCTATACAATTTATTTGGTCGTAATTCATGCCCAACCATATCACAGCTTCCATAGCTGAATACGACCAATGTAAATTTTATTAATACGACCATATCAATGTTATTCAGCGTTTTCTGCGAAAATGTGTCAAAATGTAAACAATAAACAACAATGAACTTCGAAATTTCACTGTAGAATTTATAACTTGCTAACGTGATTCATTTTATTTCATCAATGTCATATAATGACCGTAAATATATAAACCGTGAAAAACTAGTTATTTTAATTGTTGACGATACGTATAAATAATTTTACAAAAGTCGCTTGAAACTAACTATTACGTTTCATCGTTAATGAAACGCCTTTAGTAATTTTAGTGATATAATGGAAGTAAGCAAATATTGATATTAACAGTTTTAAATATTGCATATTCGATTTTATAAGCGCAAATGAAGATTATCAATTCAAAATGACCTCAAAACGATCTGAATTTGGAACATCGCGCGGGTTTTTGGACCTGTCAAACTTGATGCTTATAGGTTCTGAGTCTTGCTCTACCAACTTACTGACAGTCATGACTGATGACATGATATCATATGAGGTAATACTGAGAAACTGAAGTGCTTTGAAAAAGGCCTAATAGAAACTATTAAGATTTTGTTCTTTCTTTCTTGAGCAACACGAGGTTTTTCAAGAACATTTTATTGAAATTTCGGTTTTTTTCGTTTTTGGTCTTTTCGTTTCGGTGGTTTCGCTTTCCTCAAAGCCAGGAAAGCCTGGATTATTCACAAATCCATCAGCCGAATACCTTCATCACTCGACAGATATAATTGTCAAACCATAAGATGATAGACTTATGATATACTCAGCGTTTTATTGAAATCTTGTACTTTGTAGTGAAGTAGTCACATGAAAAAACAATGAACCTCACTTTTCAAACAATGTATATATATTTTTTGCAATGTCATTATATATTGTCATTATATATGCAATGTCATCATATATTTTGCAATGTCACGTGTGATATCGAGACATTCCTCTCTTCGATTCATAATTGGGGTAATGGAATTCATCCAAAATGCTTCGACAATTTTTCGTGCTGAGGTCTTCTTTTCATGTGCGAGTATGGGTGACCTCTACTTCAAAATACTCTCCGTTATGCGTCTGTGATCTATGCATACCTAGTGGAGTACTCAACCTTGATTTTAGTTTTCCTACTAGGTGCTCTTTTATAGGTGACACAGAGTGGCCTATTCATTTCGCCAATATATTTCCTACCGTCGCTTTGCAATTGATCAGCTAAACGGTGCCTGAACTTATGCAATCATTTGCTCTGCCATTGGTGCACATGATCGAGTTTTTAGTTCCGCAGAGACGGTCATATAAGCGATTGCGGACTGATTGGCACTTAAGATTTTTAGGTGGAATTTCAATAATTCTAACCGATTCATCTAGTTCTGGTGTTTTTAGACAGCATTTTATGGCTAAAGTCATGCCATTTGAGAAAAAGGGCAGGATAAACGGGATCTTATTTTCATTCAACTTTTCATTTTGAGGTACTTTATCTCTTCCTCCAACCTTATTGCGATCAGCCATGTATTTGTAGCCATTAGAAATGGTTATTTTTTGAGCTAATGCTGTGGATTCTACCTTTTGTCTGCTTCTCGTACACACATTTGTAGCAGTGTGAAACATGTCTTTTATAAGTGCACTTTCTGTATGTGCAGGATGAGACCTAGGATAGTGAACCAGGATACTTTTATTGCTTGGCTTTCGATACCATTTCGTAGTATAGTTGTTTTTGTATAGCTTAATTTGTACGTTCAAAAATAGAAGCCGGACATTTTAAAGTTTTCATGGATGAGCCTTATAGACTATGACTGTTTATTTGATAACTGAAAGCATTTATCAATTTCTGCCTGTGTGGAACAGATGATAAAGCAGTCATACATGTATCTACAGTAGAGTATTGGCTGGAGATCATTTACCGGGGCGGTCACACTAGACATAAAGGCAATGGCTGGACGCGGTGCAAGTTGGTGTTCCAATGCTAACCCTCTTATTTGTGGAAAATATTTAACAGACCATCTGAATATCAAACAGTTTAAACACACTTTAAAGAGAGCCATAACCTATTGATTTGAACAGCCGTACATGTTTATTGTTTGGTGTTTTACAGGGAATTCATGGATGGCTTTCAAAGCAGAGTCATTCGACACGTTTGCATAAAAACTGGTGACATCAAATGACTCCATTACGTATGCCTTATTTAGTGACGCATTACGTAGACCGTCCAGAAACATTTGAGTGTTTGTTAGATGGGCTGGAATGTGTTCCAGCAACTGGGATGTTATTAGTGTTAAAAACGATCCTATTCTCTCCGTAGGTCCGATTATATAACTAATGATAGGCCTTACTTTGAATATTGATGGATCAATACAATTGATATCATTAGTGGATACTAATTTATGAGTTTTGATAAGTAGGTATAGAGCAGGATATGTTAGTAATTCAATTTTTAATTGGAATATGAAGGATGGTTTTAAGCCCGCCGTTTTTGCCTCTTTAACCCATACATTATTCAATCTCCGATATTGCGTTTTGAATTTCTTTCTCTAAGATGGTCGATAGAGTAAAGCATCTGCTAAATGCTTCCTTGTTCTTTCAACATCTAACTGTTGAGAAATCACTAAGAATTCTTCGCATTATCACTAATAGATATTCGTATGCCCTTTCCTTATATCGATTCTCTAACTTCACACATTTCGCTTTTTTGCATATCGGTGAGGTTATAGTGAAAAGGCTTTTTTCGGTAGTGATTAAGGACCTTATAAGCTTCGTGCGCGGGCATACGGATCTTCATATCAACTTCATTGTTTGGGTCATGTTGTCTTAAGAACGCTCGGGGAAATGGTGGTGGTGGTAGTACCTCTGTTCGCTTATCATTCTCATTATTCTAATCAAGCTTAGCCTTTTTACGGAGTTCATCTTGAAGTTGAGGTGTTGCAAAGCTTGTACCCAATTCTAATAACGGGCGCACCCTATCGGAGAGGGGAATGCCCTCTGACACAGTAACCCTCGACATTATGTGTACATTGTCTGTTCTAGTGCAATTTTCTTTGATTTTGTTAGCAGTGGCTATATCTCTTTCTAAAATAATCTTTTTTGATATACCTAAAAGGTTTTCAAACTTTTTCCGTAAAGTGATTTTAGCATTTGATCTGATAGAACTGCAAATTAACACTGATCTATCCATTATTCTCCTCCAAAGGCGATCCCGTAAGTATTGAAGACGATGATCTTCTTTTGATTTGCATCTCTTGAACGTACATATTATTTTGCTTCCATTTGAGAGAGAAACGTAGAAGTCTTATTTCGATTTCCAATACTCGGTGATCATCCTTCGGTAATCCTCAAAATTTGCTTGATCGTCTTTGTTTTGTGAAGTTTGGACGATTTTGTGTTTCATGAAGCGTTGGAGAAATACTATTAATGAATGGATGGTAATGTTAATGAAGGTATTTAGCTGATGGATTTGTGAATAACCTGGCCTTTCTGATGAATCCCGGCTCTGAGGAAGGCGAAACCGCCGAAACGTTAGCTATTTCAATAAAGAGTTTTTGAAAAGCCTCGTGTTGCTCAAGAATGAAAGAGAGAACAAACTCTAGAACAATCTATTGAATGCCGAGTTTGATAGACGTTCTTAGACGAGAATAGAAAATAGACAGACGTTCTTGGAAATCATTATGTCAAGATTTCCTCTCAATGTGAAGAATAAATAAACCTTGAGTTAGTGAGAGTCATGAAGGAACTTGTACATAACGTCCATTGGTATAAAAAAGGAAACGGTGAAAATTCTCGACAATATGAAGTTCGATATTCAAATGAAAATTAGTTTTGATGACGATTCAAGTTAATTTCATAGCATTCTAACAGCGTTTAATAATTTTTTCTAATGTGAATCGGTCCAAAATTTTCTTGAAATTCGTGGAATACTGTATATTTGCTCGTATAAAATTCGAATGAAAAAAACCATATGAAGAAGATTCTTAATAAATTTTGAATCCTCTTTATTCACTTCTGCATTTATGATCGAGCAGCAATCGGTATTGCTGAATAAAGAATTGTTTCCTCCATTTCATAGATCAGATTTAACATCTGTGCTTCTAGAGGTCATCATTAAGCATGGATTTCAGAAATCGATTGACCATTGATTTTTTGAAACAGTCTATCAAAAGTTGAATCAAACAAATTAAGAGAACATATGCCCTAATTCATAAGAAGTCATTAGTATTTCGAAATTTGGACTACCTGATGGTATCGACATCAAAATAGTACTGTCTGAGGAACTGAAAGGTCTCGAAGCCTCTGCTTCTTCCCTAGATAGGCAGCTACGCTATGCGTCTCCTTCACAATCTTCGCTCAAAACCTCTATTTATATATTGATATATTGCTATCATAATATATTACTATTGTTCATCTTGATATATGATTTTTCTCTATTTTTTGTATTTAGCTAACAAATGTTATCTAATTGCATAATCACAGCCATGGATTCTCTATGATGATCCTATTTTATAAATTCCTAATTTATCCCTGCAGTAATTTCGATGTATTGCTTAAATAAAGATAAATTCCTTAGGTTTGAGGTCTGGCGATCGACTCTCAATTGAGTAACATTTAGTGTGGTTGCTTCTGGTCCGACAAGGAGGCACACATTCAGCCCCTATCAATCGTTATATCAACGCCATTGGCATTATGTAATACTACGATTTTTTTTCAGTTGTTTTTCTATTATTATTACCTAACTTCTTAACTTTACTAACTCAACTGAAACAATGAGTTTGATTCCTCAAACGTTTTCTATTGCTGCTTCTAATCTTTAATCGTTCATTTTAGATTTTTATTATTTCAAAACTATCAGAATTTTCTCAATTTTTCAATATTTCTGTTATAATTATATGCTTTTTTGAATGTCGTGAATGTCGAACACTGTTCAAGCACGTTTTTGCCTTTGTGGATTAAGTTACTATCGTTTGTGCTGTTGTAGTATTCACCTGCACCATTTGGATTCCCGTTTATCATTGACGAATTCGAGTGGACGCCTGCAAATTTCAATTTCTCCCTATCGCGCGCGAGTATAGTTCCATGAAAAAAGTGATTCGCTCCAGGGATTCTCTGGGCCTGATAATCACTTTCTAAGGCTTCTGTGAAGAGATCTGACCGTCGGCCTGATGGTGTTCCTGCAGTTTGTTCGTTGTCCAGTGGGATTCCATGACTTACACTTACAGTGGGTCTACCGGTCATCATTCATACTCATCACGTGCCGGACACACCTAATTGTTGTATTACTATCAAGAATTTTTTTTGCGATTTTTCTCTCTAATATTGGTTTCGGAAATAGAAACTTTTAAAACATATTAACTTACGTTTTTACAAATCAAGTAGATAGGCAAAATAATATTGTTACAAAAAAAAGATATCCGACCTGCCGTGCTTTTCCATTACATTAGGAGCACTCAATGCTTCACATTTTATAAGTGAGTATCTTATCAGCTGTCGCCCGTCAACGGGTACGACCCGGTGAGCATATACTGGCTTGGCATTTAAGTTGATAAATACGGAACAACATGAAAAAATCCAGATATAATACTATTAGTAGGTATCTACAGATAGATAGAAGATATAGGAGCACAGCAGACCGAAAATATAGGTATTTTGCCTGAGGTTACGAGCTTCTCGGCCAACGCAGCATAATTACAGATATTGTTATATCATTATAGAATAAAATACAATTACTTTTCCAATGTTGCTTAGCGATGTACGTCATCATTATCAACTAGAAGAATCAATTTATTCATTTCATTGGTTTCATTATCTATTTCATTGATGTTAAAATTTGATCTCATAATTCTGACTCGATAATATTGAACTAACGAAGAATTAATTCGTTAAGAAATACAACAGCGACCTGCAATAAATACGACACACTTCGCGCCCATCAACGCGTGCAGAGCGTATCGCGTGCTTAGAAGTTTTAAGTAGTTGCAGGAAAGTATAAAATGACCAGTTGATTACCATCAAAATGCTTTAGGTCGGCGAAGCCGTGATATCCAGGTAGAAGAGAGACGTTGTGCTTCAGCTGCATGACGTGGGATTCGAAAGGGTTTCTGTAAAGTAGAAAGCGTTGAGAGGTGATATTGTAACTCAATTCACTATGAGGATTTCTTGTTCAATATTATACGTTCTTGCAGTGGTTTTTGATTGAGTTAACAAAATCAATTTATGCATTACATACGACTATTTTTGAAGGATTAGTCATTTTCCGAAGTATTACAGAACGTACATACTAACAGTTTGAGTGATTACATGTTGAAAATTTACAAAGAAATGGAGAAATCCACCTAGAATTTTTATTTAATTCATTTCGATTGGCACATTTATCCACCTTCATATGACGAAAGGAAATTCGATTATACCATTCTAAAAGTCGTCTACAAAATTCGATGTGATGCTCAAAACCGTGAAACATCCGAACTGGACAGGAATGAGCGAAAACATCTAAAGAATCTACTGTATGTGATCAGTGGAAAATTTGCAAGGCTATGTTGCTGCATAGAAATAGAGACAGTCACGAAATTATCAGCGATCTCCAAATTCCACTTTTTATTTGAAGTCTGTAAGCTTTTAACACGAGTTATCACTACTAGGTTTGGCAGTAGAGCTTTGCAGTGAAAACAATAACACGCGCAGGGTTACAAAAAGGATTTATCATGGTGGAGCCATCTTCACAGCCATAACTGATCTTGAAAACGTTTTCAGTTGTCCGTAGTTGTGCTGAGTTGGCCGCAAAATCTGATATCCATAAGTGCGGATTCGAATTGCGCCTGAGGTTCCGAGTTTTGCGGCCAACTCAGCACAACTGTGGACAATATAATATGATTGCAAAATAAAATAAAATTACGATCATGTTTTCACTTGTGTTGAAACAGAAGCAGTTCTAGTAGTGGCGACTAGCCAATCGTGTATATTCAAATCGTTTGGAATATATATACTGGAATTTTCAATGCAAAAGCCTACCCATTTTATTATGACATCATCACCTTTTAAGGAAAAAATTTTTTTCCTACAGTGCTACTGTTCTGCCAATCACATGCGCTCCTAAAATCGTTGTGTGAAAATCATAATGTTGTAATATAAGCGTGGGAAAAATTATCGATTGCTTGAAGTCGTCTTTATTGAGGATTTGCATATGAAAGAATGCTGTGTATAAATTGCTTGCTGCAATGAGATGTGTTCCACTTCTAAGAAATAGTTATTTTTCACAGTATGTAAAATGATTAGATTGATTCCTTACGCTTCATGAAGATAAGGAAAAACATTGGCGTAATCCTTCTTCTTGCGCACATGCGCCACCAATCCGTTTTGATATTATAGTGGTGTTTGGATGAGAGTCTATACAATGACCTCAGAAGATCATTCTGTTACCAAGTCAATGCTGCTTATCTTTCCAGATTATTCTGGCACAATACGATACCAACGTAGACGCCTAAAGGATGAAAGGTTCAGTTGGTCTGGGGCCCTACTAGGATTTCAAAGTATACGGTATCGAAAAGCAAACTTAATTATCGATGAAAGCGTTTTGATTAGAAAGAAATTAGTCGTTCACTTCTTTTTAGAAGACTATTAGTAATTTTCATTCAATCTAAAGCATTTCGAAGAAGCTTTCGTATGATGTTATAAATTTTTTCCTAGGCTGTTATGTAAATCGACTGCAAAATTCATGTTGAATCAGTTCTTCAACAGATTTCCTCACTATTGGACATGTTAAAGAAGTTTTTTTTTTATATAAGTAAACAGTGAAATATTTTTTCTTGCTTGATAAGAAAAAATAAATAAAAGGAAATTTGCTGCTCAAACGATTAATGTTATAAATGTGCTGACTGAATTTTGATCATATATTGATTATTTTAAAGCCTGATTTAATTTAGCATTTGACATCAACAATTTTTTTACTCAAGAATTTGTGAGGAACATAGCGAATTTTTTTTTCAGATGGTATTTGAAGCATTAATTATTGCAGTTTTTTTTAAGAGCTCTACCGTCTGGACAGGAATGCGATCGAAAATCATTTGGAGAAGGTGTGGAAGAGATTTAGTCGCACAGAGCATATTCTAATCATCGCAAATAAAATAAATATAGCTATTTTTCTATTGATTACAATGTTCGTTAGAAGGTGAGAGGCTTATGAGGTCAGTTTCAACAAACGCTGTTTCACAGCTTGATTTGAATCATGCAATATCGATTGCAAGTGAGGTATCTCATTGGAAATTATCTAGTAAAAGAACATCTTCATAGGACCGAATATAATGATGTCAAATACTAGAAGTTTTCGATTTATAATAAAAGCCGCGCAGAAATAGAAATTTAAATATATGCAGATCGTTTTTGGTAGACGGTTTTTCCAGGAAGAACTATAAGCTTCAATTTGAGCAATTTGATTCTACCAGCTGCAATGGCGTATTCTCAAGATGTGGTCGCAGCATCTATAGCCCCAACTATTTTTAAAACTTAAGACGAAGCAGCTTTTGTTCAGAGAGTAGTAGAGCAGCTGGTGAGTTTTTCCAGTACATTCATAAACTGCATAATCGAATACTAGAGCTGACGTCCAAATAAAACATTTTATCCAAATTTAGGGTTGAAGCATTTGCATGCTGTTCCATAACGATTTGTCAAACTTTTCGATACAGCTTTATCTGACAAAATTTTCCATATTACCTCCGTATGCTTGGCTTGAGTTACTTGCATGAACACCTTCGTGATTACCATTTCTAGTCATTGCCCTCTCATCTTAGTCTCCCCAGTCAGTATTTTGAATGTGCAAATGATCAAACTTACAAAGGCATTACTCTATTGAGCTAAGAACAAACTTTCTACAATTAGTACTATTTTTACTACTAAATTTCGCGCGACAAACTCGAATCGTGAGACTAAATTGAGCTAGTCACGTTGATGACAAACACTTCCTACAACTGGACTTGCCCCTTCAGATGGAACTATGAAATACTTCGGCAGTAAATGGCAGATTGGATGTCAGATTATTTTATATGAGTGCAAGTGCCTCAAAGGTGGGCGTGGATAATTTAAGTAAGCGTGGCAAAAAAGCTAGCTACTTAGCTAACCTAATAATATAATACCTAGCTAACCTAATAACCTACGCAAAACAACAAACTGCCTAGTATGACATGAAGTGGCAAATAAGTGCTTTTAGCTTGAAGATAAATTAACAGCTTTCAAACGATAGAAAATAAGTACTAACCCATTGCAAAATAAGTACTAAAATAAGTGCTATCAAAGCTGCATCAAGACATCATAGGGCAGATAATTACAAAGTGAAGCTTAAAAAAACATAATAGGTAAGTAAATACATAATAAAATAATCCTTACAGAGAGATAATCCTTCTCATATTTTGTTACCCGACTTCATAGCGATTCAGCTGGAGTATATATAATTGTGTGCAAAGGCGAGAAAGTATACTCAACATATTGAGTTATGATGGGGTTTCCCTCATGAGTACGGAAAATCACATATGTTCTAGTTGGGAAACAGTAATTAATTTAGTCACTATATGGCTGACCTAAAACCTCATTATTATTCCACAATCTTTTCTTTTAATAAATGTCGTATACTTCCAAGTCTTTTTTTTTAGCTTCAAGTTCTTTACCAGCAAGGTTGCAACGCCACACTCTCAGACGACGTGATTTCATTGATCCTACAACACCTTGATGTCAGAGCAACCTATAAACCATTGAAATGTGATAAAGTACTAGACAATTTCAATAATAAAGGCGAGTTAACTGTCGCTTGACATTTATTGCAAAAACGACAGACACACAACAGACCGATATTCTTCATAATAAACTTTTCGTATTCAAACACTTGTAATGAAACGAAATATGGGAAAATTTCTAGAGCTTGTAGTAGTCGACCTCATGGTTAACTTGTTATCGCTATCCTTTTATCCTATTGTTCATATGAAGGAAGAGCGTGGCGCAACTGTGGAGGTATTACAGTGATACGGAGGCCTATATCAGGTTCGCGGCTGCCTTCCACGTCTTAAAACCCACCATTACTCCGAGGTTGATTAATTGGTACCAATGAAATTTGAGTAAGATAAATATCATTGACTTGGTGTGAAGTGGTCGACTCAAGCCACTCACCGTATAGACCGGGCTCTCATTCAACCCACCTCCACGATATCACCTCGATGACGTATACAAGCTTTTCAAACAGATCATGAAGTAGTTTCACTTCAAATTATCTTGAACTGATTCCTTTTAACTCCATCCCGTTCGTCCTTCAAATGCATAATTTCAAAAGAAGATTAGAGAAGTTTATTGTGCAAATGCCCTGAAATGGTAAAAGCTAACACCATCTGTTACAAAATTCTATGTTAATGAATTATTTGATTAAAGTTGAAATGAATAAGGACAACTGCCTCATAGTTAGAGGTACAGTAACAATGATATTTAACCCCATTGCCATTGATATGTACCAGATGGGGATGTTTGTATAACCCCTTTCCTAGAGTATTTGTTTATTTCTGGAAGCCCTTTAGCCTTTTTTTAAATGTTTTTTTTTCACTGTTATTTAAATCATCTGAGGAAATCGGATTCGACTACTAATGTCATTATGGCAAACTGGTCAAAGCAAATGTGGCAAGTTATTTTAAGTAGAATTCTTCGGAGCCTTCAAACAGGACCTCTAGCATCAAGCTTCTTTAAAACTTCTGTGACCATCAATTGAAAATTTTGAGAATATGTACCACTGATTAAACTTGAAAATAAGACATTTTGTATTATTTCTGATAAAAAACAATACAGTCTTAAGTTTTCTCATACATACCTCATGATGCTGAGTTAATCGCGAAACTATGCACCTCCCACCTGAGTATCAAGGACTGTGAGTTGCTTGTGAAAGAACTGCAAAAATATGGCAACAATGCTTCCATTTAGGAAAATTAGAACGTGAATCTGCGACATTAAAGGAGTTAGATGTTGACATTTATTTGATTAAGCATTAGCTTTTTTCTTCATAATTCTGACTTAATAACATTGTACTAATGATGTTACGTCTTGAAATGATTGTTTACATGAATAAGGAATGGAACAACAACTTGCGATGAAGGCGAAACATATACCGCACAGCGTATCTTGTCGAGTACCATAGTCACACTGAAATTCAGAATATTCCGAATGGTAAACGGTACTGTGGTAATGTGTGCCAATGGAGACTCGAATTATTGCGGCTTTGGAAACTGCAAGACAACAAGCTGACCGTCAACGTTGGTGTCAGCAGTGTTGGAGCTGCGTTGGAAACGCCGAATTTTTTCAGAGCAACTCTCGATTTCACTTCGCTCACATGTTGAAGAATTACTGTGCAACAAACACCATATAGCTCTTATATTGCCTCATCAAGTTACCAAGTCTTCCACTCGCTGAAACAAGATTTACGAGAGAAAAATAGTAAAAGCCACAAGTAGATCAAAGCTAACCTCACCAACTTTTTTGGTGGGAAATCTCATTTGTTCTGAGTGAAACGCATTAGATTTTCGCCCAGTAAATGATTGCGTTTCCTGAGCACTATAGTGATTATAATAATATTGATTAATACAAGTTGCAACAGACTCAAATTGCAAAAAAAAAAATAGAAATAAAATAAACTAAACTGGACGTGGAGTACGAAAATTCGTGACAACTTATTGTTTAAAAGATCAACTGATAGTAAGACGAACTATTTCTAAGAAGTTCTGGATTAATAGAACTTTTTGAAGACTATAATCCATCCATTTGAAAGCCCCCTTTATACATTCAACTTGATAACACTAAATTTTCTTTGTTACTTGTTTGAACAGCTTATTGTGAAGACCTAATGCAATATAGGAAAAATTAAGTTGAACAGCTAGAGCCAACGTAAATCCTAAGGGTTACAGGTCAGTATATTGTTTTTTTAAGAATGATTTCTATGATTTATAACAAACTAAACAGATATGAAGTGGTGTAGTGGCTCGATGCCATGAACAGGAGCGAGTTCAGCACCACTAATCTGAAAGCATCAAAAATCCTCATCACCAGTTATGCGAATGTGGAAGGGATTTCTGGGGAAATAAAGAATGAAATGTGGGAATAGCTAATTTCTTAAGGCTATGAAGTGAGAAGTACTGTTAAAACTGAGTTGCATTGTTCTCCACAACACCCTTCGACGCTCATAGCTTTGAAAAAAGCGATGTCATCGACCTCAATAGTGCTAACCAGCTAGTAAAATTAGTAGCAATTTCATGTGATCCTTCGAAAATGCGAGTCAACGCCAAAAATTTTCATAATGAATCATTTTGAAAGACGGCAAGCCTAGAAAAACACAATGAAAATGAATCACGACTCTAATAAAAATATGTTGACATCTTTAAATGGTATTTGTGAATGAGTTGTGAGGAGAGTGTCAGTCTATGTTTTCCTTAACATTCTTATAGCTCTTATGAAATAGGCATAAAATAACGCCGAGTATGTTTGGATAGAAATTTGATATATCAATTACACATGTATACACATATATAGGCACGTGCACATACATACACATATGTACATACATATATGTACATGTGTATGTATATGTAGTGCAATATATTGATACATATATATTAAACTACCAAAACATTTCAGCCATATATTTTGTCGGGCTTGGAAGCGCGTGAGTAATTTGGATAAAAAATGCTTCAATTCTGCTTCAAAATTGCTAAAAGGAGAATAATCTATCTATTGTTAATCACGTTTGATAACGTTCTGATTGACTCGTAGTTTCATGAAAACCTCTCAATAGTCCTAACAACTGAATAAATTTTAGCAAAATACTAGAAGAGCAAGATTTCATCCGTATGGCATTTAAAATATTCTTCTCTATGATTTTTCTAACAGCTCTACCCGTTGGACCAGGATGCGGTCTGGTTCCTGCTGGACAAGGTAGTGACAGAACTTAATTAAGCAGAGTACGTTTCAGCTGACTGCAAGTCAAATGAATAACAAATTTATTTTTTTATTGTAAGGCTTGTTAATAGATTTAAGGAGAACGAAAATGATTAGTCACAATTGTATTGAGAAGCTGTATTTGAGCTTAATTCTGCTCATTTGTTATTGATGGAAAATGCCATACTTTGTTGGAATTAATGAAGCATCTATGTAGAGCGAAATATGACGATACAAAATTTGAAGAGTAATCGATTCTGCAAAACAAAGTGTATAGAAATAAAAAGCTTCATACAAATAGCTAGTTTTTGGCAGAAGACTCTCCTATCCCAGGAAAAATTATAAACTTCAATTTGAGCAATTTGATCTTACCAGCCGCAATGGCATATTCTCAAGATATGAGCGCTTCATCTATAGCTCCAACTATTTCTAAAACTGAAGACGAAGCAAGAGCTTTTGTTCAGAGAGTGGTCGAGCAATTGGTGAGTTCTTTTTCTGCATTTGTTAGATTGCATAATTGAATGCCAAAACTTATGCCTGAATGGAACACCTAATCAGCCTTTGAACATGCACTGTAAGCTTTTCCATGTCGAATATCGAATGTGTAGGGAATGTTCTCACAACTCTATCTCACAGCGGAAGATAGGAAGACTGATGAGTCGTTAACGTCAGCGAGCAGTTTGAATTTGTAATTCGTTCTATGGCTTCCTAAATTACCCCGAAAACTAGCCATGCAGCTCTCCTTTTTTCGTTTTTTTTCCTCTTTCAATTTTCATAGGCTGCGTCCCTCTCTCATTTATGCGCAGTCCAATCTTTTCTAATACTTAAGCAAATAGGTATAATATAGAAACATATTCCATGCTCTATAAAACATGTCAATTTTCCATCATAACTATAAAGCGTGGGCTCAGAAAACCTGTGTTTCCGAACATACGAGAAAGCTTTTTTATTGATCCAATGTTAATAGCCTTTCATCAGTGAGTAATCTATGATATGCTCTGTGGTGAGCAATGATTATTATGCTCAAATATATGGCAAGACTAGCTTACTTCCTGTTTTTCAATCTTTTGTTTTTGTGCCAGATTTAATGATTTTCAAATGTTTTTTTAGCCTGTAGGCGCAGTAACGCAATGGTGGAAGTGCTAAGGCCCAAGTCTATTCACGGCCACCACTATGACATTCAAACCCCACATTTCTCCGGGGTTGGTAAATTGGTACGAGAGAAATCTGGGTAGGATAAATAGCACTGACTTGGAGAATGAGTGGTCAGTTTAATTCACTGCATAGACCAGGCTCCATTCAACCACCCCTACGTTATTTCGTTGAATACGAATTTGTAGGCGCATTTTGCCACATGGCATTCACGGCGAAGCTTATACTAATTTCATTTTTCAGGTTGAAAATGTTCTTTACCAGCAGGGTCGCAGCGCTCTACTCTCAGATGATGTGATTTCAGTAATTCTGCGACAAGTTGATGTCAGAGCAACGCATACACCATTAAAATGTGATAAAGTTCTTGATGAATTTAATAATAAGGGTGAGTCACTAGCTGTTTGACATTTGTTGTTGTGAAGACCGAAACCAAATAATAAGCCGCTGTTTATCAAGATTAAATTTTAGAATGAACTTTTCGTATTATTCTTATGAATACATTTATATGAACATAAGGTAATGCAATGCAATGTAAAAGTTTGTTGTATTTCGTCTTAGGACCACTTCAATAACATTATCGTTTGTCTTATCAACCTTATGAAAAACTTGTTAATCAGCTATGAGTGTAACGCAAACAGAATCTGCTACTACAAATATGCAAATAATACTTTCTACATTTTTTAATATACCTAAATTGTCAAGAAAGAAGTGACGGATCGCTCTACTAACATTCCAGCTTCTAAATTCATCTGTCGTTATTGAACTAATGAATGTCGAATAGATCTTAGAAAATTCTTAAGTTTTCTAAGTAAATAATCGTTTTGAAAAATTGTTATCAATCGCTAATTTTTAATACTTAATGAAAGGTTGAAATATTAACACTTATAGTAACGCATGTTATTATTGAATGATAACATTTCAGGGACAATGAGTGTGGACAACTGCCTCATTGTTAAGGGTACAGTAACTCAGATATGTAATCCTGCGGTGGCCATGATGTGCCAGATGATGATGTACGTAAAATCCGTTCCTACAGAGCATTTGTATATTTCTGGAAGCATTACGGTAGCATATCAATGTTTTCTTAATACTATTTAAATTATCTAACACAAATGCTTTCAGACCACCAATACTGTCATGGCAAGTTGGTCAAAAGAAATGTGGCAAATTGTTTTAACCAGAGTGCTTCGAATCCTAAAATCAGGGCCTTTAGCGTCAAGCTTTTTTA
>KN716592.1:1783-13888 GCA_000816705.1 Dictyocaulus viviparus
TTAGTTTCACTTGTAAAATTAGACGTTCTTAAAAATCTTAAAAACTATCAGTGCGAATTACTTTTAATGAAATCGTAACGTATCAATAAATTTTCAAATTACTTCATTCTAAAAAAAAAATAAAGCATATTAGGTAGTAAAGGATATAGTGGATTTTTTTTTTATTCACTATGATTTTAAAAAGTAAATAAAGAAATATCATTCGAAAAAGCTTCGCCTTTTGTTGTGGTGTTCTGTTTGAGTTGTAATGTTAGAGGAATTCAGAAGAGAAAAATCATAGGAGTTATTTGAGGTGATGTTTAGTGATAAGTGATTAGCGATTCAGGCGGACACTTTATCACTTCATTCACAGAAGTTGAACTCGTTCCGATTGTTGTGCTTTCGTTGATGAGCTCTTCAGAATTGGAACATATGACGATCGTCGAGGTAAATGTTCATTTTCTATTGTGCCCTAATTTTATATAATAGAATTTCGTGTTTTTTTTTTTTTCTGCGTTAGAAAAGAGTTCGTTGACACAAAGCAATTTCCAAAAAGAAAAAAAAGATCTAATTCATCATGTTATTACCACGAAAAAAACTATCCAGAAAATTGAACGGATCAACAGAACAATTTGTTGACTCACCGCCCCTAAAGGCATCGTCAGTTTCGTTTAACGATGAATCAAAACTTCAAAAAGAAATTTACCTAAAAAGAAATTTCATCTGAAAGTATCAGAAAAGCGTTTGATTTTGTATTGAGACTTTTTTTGAATAGTTTGTTTTATGGCGCTTTTTCATTTCAGGGCACTTTGAAAACAATAAAAACCCTCCGAAATTTCATCAAGAAAATTTTTTATAGCAGTTTTTTTTTCTTATCCGTATTAAAATGCGCATTAAAATTAACAGAAAATTACAATGTAGTAGTTTTGAGGGTTTCCTAATAGCACCCACATTATGATACTAATATTTATAAATATTTATTCTCTACTAAAAAAATAATAAATCAAATATTTATTCATTAAATAATCATTGGCGTTGATCAATGCCTTGTGGCGGAATGTGCCTATGCATGCGAGTTCAACGTGATATCATGGAGGTAATTGAATGTGAGTCTCGTCTATACGATGACTTGACTCGATCATTCTACACCAACTCAGTGGTAGTCACCTAGATTTATATGATACAAATTGGTATGATTGGTTTGGTATGCCTGTGTGCGGTTGCGAACCTAAGTATACCGATTTGGTCTGCATATCACTTTGTTCCCTTTATCCATCACTGTGCTCCCTACTTTTTATGTTTATGTTTTTTTTTTGTTATTTATTTGTTTAGTGTTAGAGGATCATCAATAGTTCGTAAAGGTCTTTTGCATGAAATCTTCTCGCTTAGAAAAAGACAGTTACAAAAACTATCGTGATGTTTTTTGAACTCTTTATATAATTGAAGTCCTTTAATTGTACGATAATTTCGTCCTATTCAAACATGTTATTACGCTTTTAAACAAACTTGAAATGTAAAAATAATTTTTGAAGTTAAATTCAATAACATAATTTAATATAGTTCTTCTTTAAAGACTCATATTATTTAGATTTTTCATTCACATATCAATGTGAAATCTTCTGATAAGGAACGATTGAGGTTTTATGTTGGAACTGAATAATGATTCGTTAAAATTTTCAATCCTCAAACTACCTCAAACAGTGACGAAACACTTTTGAGAGTCCATCTTCGATCAAACGTACACAATGACATAAAATCGCTTCTGAAAAAAAGATGGATAAATTTAAAAATCTCACGTCTATGATTTTTCACATCTAATAGACGGAAGATTTGAATACGTTGCTTTTTTTGTTAGACGGATTGTCAAAATAGAAATGCGCGAAAAAAAAAAATACGAATAAGTTTTTGTTAGAATCGGTCGTAATTGAACAGGAAGAATACTATGGTATCTACCTAGCTTTAATTTATCTCAGAAGAAAACTTCTTTTCGAAAAACATAACTGCTAGAGAGTGAGGGAAATCTGATTCTAAGCATTTATCCGTTGATGAGTTAGAGAATTAGTCAAAATAACCTGTATAAGGCTAAGAAAACTATTTATATTGTTGTTTATTTATATTGTTATTTATTGTTCTTCCATCATAGTAACAAAAAGAATAAACATTGTTTTTTATTTCTTATAGTAAACGCTTTAATATGAAAACTTTGATCGGAACAAAAACTGGTAACGACGCAGAGTAATTTTTTTTTCGCTCTTCATATAATTAGCATATTTAAAAGGTACGTACGTTTTCGTCTTCGAAGTATTTCGTTTTTTTTCTTTTCAACACATTCGGATTTGTCGATGTTGATGTAGGGCTTGAAATAGCTTTACCGAATTCACGAATCGTTTAGAATAGTTGTTTGTTTGGTTTCGTTTGTCGTTCGCGTTTCTGACCTTATTCTATTTTGAAAGAAGAAACTGGATATACCAGTAGAACTGTGCTGACGTCTATAGGAAAGAACTGATCGATAAAACAGATCACCTCTAAATTCACCCTTTAACGTTTTTGTAGACTTTTTCTCAAATTTTTGTCGTCATTTTGTGTGTATTTCGTCTTCTACGGATTCCGTTTTTAGATATTCAGACACTCATATTTTCATTTTGTAGCTGCCTAACGAACTCTACGGATTTCTTTTTTTTTTTAATTTCGGTTTTTCTTCTCTAAATATCACTGACGTAATATCGTTAACATTGAAATTTATTTATAGAATTGGCATATTCATTTGTTTTCTTGTTTTCTTGTTTTTCGCCTCCTCAAAAAATGTTTTGAGTTTTTGCTTAATGTTTTTTTTTCGCTGTAGAGATGCATTAATGGCATTCATGTTTTTCGTTTAGAATACATTCTATCAGCACTTCTCAGTACACATTACTCTCTCCCATACTGAACGAACATCAAATTAAGTACACAAGAAAAAAAATACTCCCATATAAAACCATAATAGTGAAAAAATTCTTTTTCGAATAAAACTAAGTTCTCCTGAACGAAATAAGAAAGAACAATCATATGAATAACAAAAATTATATATGTAAATTATAAATTACATTAAGCAAATGCAATGAACACTCGAAAGAATTTAAACGGCAGCAGAAGAAGAATGAAATAAAAAGAAAAAAAAAAGCGGAAAAATATAATAAGAACAAGTTGAGATGATATTTGGAAATCCTGAATTCAATAGTGTTTCCTAGAGCGAGAACAAAGAAAAAAAAAAGAACAATCGAGGTTTTTTTTTGTTTCTGGAAAGATAACAAAAAATCTGAACTGAATGGCAGTGAACGTCGGAAGAAATTCAGCGACAAGAAATCATATAGAAATCGTTCGCTACTCTGATGTTAATCTTCAACTACAACACCAAAATCATTGTAATGTTAATTGATTTTCGTTTTTTTTTCTTCTGAATGACGATCTTCTTTGATCGTAAGCAACAGTGAGTGGAAGCCAAAGTAAACAAATAATTCAGAGCACGAGATTTCAGAACTGGCAGAATAATGGCTGATCAAATTATACATATATGCATCGGACAAGAAAGAAAAAAAGAACGTCTGAGATAGTCAATAATTCCCTTCAGGAATTGAATGATTTGATTTATCATATTTCAGTAGAAGATGAAATAACGGGAATAATATATAAAATCTATTTCTAAATTAACCGTTGATCCTACAACTCGTCGTCGTCGGATTCTTTTCTTGTACAATAGCAAGCTAATCCAACGAGAATCGTAAAGAAGAATAGTGAGCAAAACGCCAACATCGCTGTCGCAAACTGAAATTCAAAAAAAAACCGCATTATTTGTGGTATCTCTCAAAAATGTTCTGTATAAAAAATTCACTTCATGTCCCAAAAGTTATTCTTCAAGGAAAAGCGCAATCCTGTTGGTCTGTGTAATGTGAAGCAGGTACGAAGTGATTAAATGAACAAAAACTATGCAAAGGATCAAGGAGACCACAGAAGAAAAGCGTAGAATGTGATTCATGTCCACTCAGTTTAGTTCTGGAGGCGCAGTAGCGGAGTGGTCGATGTGCCACAGTGACACGCAGGCCCGAATCAGTTCGTGGCCGCCCTTCAGGCCTATGCGGCCCGCCATCCCTCCAGGGTTGGTAAATTGGTACCAAAGAAATTTGGATAAAATAACTAGCACCGACTTAGTGAAGAGTTGTCAGCTCCAGCCACTGTATAGACCAGGCACGCATTCAATCACCTCCACGATATCACGTGAAGCATGAATGCGTAGCCGCATCCCACCAAAAGCGATTGATCAACCCTGAAGCTCATCTTATCAGTTTAGCCATAGCAAGCAGTATCCTGGCGCCAAACTTTTTCCAACACCAATATATTATGAGGAGGAAATGAAGGAAAACTGAGCAAAGTGGTACAAATTTGAGTATTTTTTCACAGTGAATGGTCAGAAAATGCTACGAGGTCTAATGATATAAGTCTAAAGCTTCATGCTTCGAATGAGAAATCTGAAATTTCCAGAAAATTTGGTCAACATTATCATTAATTTACTGTGACTTTATAATATGATTTAGGCGTTGTGATTAAGCGAAAGCTGATAGAGGTAAAAACTTTATACCTGCCAATTCCCAATATCTCTATCGAGTTGGGCTATTCGCTGTAGATTACCAACATCTACAGCGTCCAATGAGCGTGCATACCAGTTCCAGAATACATGGCCTTGCCAACGATAACCAACCTGTACAAGAATAGAGGATGATGGATTGACGATATCATAACCAATAGGGGAAAAATAAATGAGTCAGCTATCAAAATCACTTACTTCCATAGTAGGGCTATCAGTTATCGACAAGTAATTCAGCTCTTGTGCAGTGGTCGATGTCCAATTGAAAGAAATCCTGACCTCTCAGGAGTTGGATATCTGTGAAATGAATGGATATTATCGTAATCTAAGAATTGGAACTTTTGGTGTACATCAGTGAAGCTTCTTATCATCTTGAAAGAAAAAATAATTTCATCCATTTCATTTCATTCACTGAGAAAAGATTGCATCAATTTTCTTGCGGGTTAAATTGAGAAAAGATTATGACAGACTTTCTAGCTTTTTTGGAAAGAACAGCCTGAGTGAAATGCAAATCGGAAGAATAATTAAGAGAGCATGAAACATTCAGCGTCATACTAATGGTAGATATGATCATTATGAATAATTTACATTATTAGATTTTAGTAATAACTTTTCATTTTATTATTTACTATTTATTGTCTTGAAATGAAAATCTCGAGGGTTTTTCGTGTTCAGCAGAAAAGCTCAAACTTTGATTATGTCATTTTAATATTTTAAAATGAAACTTGACATATACATTATAATTAAGATTGTAGTTTTTATGAAATAAGCTTTTTTGTCGTCGCTCTAATTAAGTGAATGTTCAATAAGTAGAACTGACGTAGAAAGAAATTTTTCAAGTGTTTGGTATTACAACAGAAAATCCAATAAACAATAAGCCTTTTTTTTCATGAAAACTGTATGAGAACCACCAGTAAATATCTTACCGATGAATGTAAGAACGTTATATTTCTTACAAGATATTAAGTGTAAAACTGAAGAAAAAAAATTCATAGAAGAAGTCAGTACTTGAGAAAATACGGTAATTGATCGAAATGTTAAAATTAGCCGGATAGAAAGCTTAAATAGAACCAATAGCGGTACTACGCCTCATGTACTACTGTAGTTGAATTTAAGCTAAATTTTTCTACCACTCATCTTTCACAACAAATTTCTGAGAAGATGAACTCATAATTGTTGTTCATGAGGCTGTATTAATATGATTGTTGATTCAAATTTTGTATTCTAGCAAATAAAGCAAACCCATGTCTTGCGAAGTTGACAATCAATTCGGCAAATATCTCCACTACACGTTGATCAAGTTGCCAATTTCTGTCTTTACGTCGACTTAAGAAACGTGGTGTAATGTTGAACAAGTGTAGCTTATCAGCGCCATGAAATGCTCCTTAATATGATAACTTACTTAAACTAAGTAACTCAACATCAAAAGAAACTCCAAACATTCAACAACACTACTAAGCTTCAGAATATTTAAAATTTTACACAGGCACAATAGGTTAGGACAGTTTCGAAAAATAATAGGTGAAGACAGTTACGAGAAAAGTTAGTGCGTACTGCTGCAATACGTTTAGTGTAGTAGTGAGGTATAAGGTGAGGACTTAGACGACATACGACATTAGTTATATTCATATCTATAGATTTCCTTTGTCTTTGAACCATTTCGAGACAGTAAATTCGTGGCAGATCAATCCGATAAGCACACTGTCTTAAGATCGCAGCTTATAGAAATTTATCATACAAAACATATGTTCATTATTGTCATCACAAAATGGTTGACGAAACTTCAAACGCAAAATTTCGGTGTCTACAACAGTGTATTTCCTCATTTTTGAGGAACGCAAATCTATTCACATGAGGAACTTGTTTTTCTAGTATTACGTGAAATTTTCTTTGAAAAAACAAAAATGGGGTCAACTTTATTGAATGATTTTTTGTACGCAAAAATCAATTGTTATTAAAGTGTCAGGTAAGTAATGTTTTTGTGTAGTTTTCGTAATCCTTGTAATTTTTAGCTTTCTTCACTCAAAAACTCTTTCTCGTCAACTCTAAAGAGTTAAGAGAACACATTATCATGTGAACATAATAGTCTTTTTATGCTGAAAAATACCTCATCTATCATTTTGAAGGCTATAAAGATTTAAAAATACATTATAAATTTAATAACTTTATGTAAACTCACTATCATAATCGTAAAAATTTTCACTAATATGATCAAATGAATATAAGAACACCGGAGCTCTTTGCTGTACGTAGTATGTAGCCAATCGTGAAGCAGGTGCGTCGTACCAAAAATGGGAATACATCTGAAATCTTTCTTCGACATCTTGAAAAAGCATATCCCTCGTAAAACCACAACATTTGTTATCTCACCTTAAGTATCGAATCGAATAAAATATTCTCAGACATTGATGGATCTACTTTAGTCCATACATACTGAGCTTTACAGCCTTCCGCAATTAAACGATGATTTTGGAATTGCTTATAACCCATTGTTAAATTATCAGCAAGTTTTTCAGCTAGCGGCGTGTTCAATGCACTGAAGTTGACATTCTTCTCGTTTAATATCACTGAAATTGAGAAGTTTTATTTCAAAGTTGCTCCTCTGTACGTCTCTTAGTAGCTGAATTGATAAAAAGTCATAAAAACTTACGGATCCGTAATGAACTTTCGTCTCGTGTGGTTCCTATCATCATTGGCATTTTTCGTCTGTGTTTTGCAAGATCTTCGGGAACATCAGGAATCACACCTCCAGCTCCATCAACAACAGGAACAAATTCTTGATAATCGTCCCAGTATAAACGCTAGAAAACTTTTGCTCTCATTCTACACAAATGGCTATATCGAGTTTCAATTTAGGTCATAGTAAACAATAATATTCAAACTTTATAGTCTAAAATCTCTTCTCGCATCCTTTTTCTAAAGCAACCCAGAAGCTCGGACGAATTGAAGGATCTGAACAAGTAGTCAAAACAAGGACAGCAGTCAATCAAAGAAGTTGATTAACCTGCACTGCATTTTTTCATTAAGAGCCCATGTAGCGTTGATAGCTGTGTCTCGCACCACTCCAGGTTGAAGTGCTGATCCCGACATTAACAGTACTTTGTGGAAGAGACCTAAAACAATGGCAGTATTTTAATCTGTTGCCATGGTTCCTCTCTTACTAAAAAATGGATTGCACTTAAGCTTTGACCTATTTACTGACACCATTTCGCTGTATACGTACCTTCTGCTCTTGGTGATAACGCTAAAAGTGAAGCGCATGCGGCCCCACTTCCTGATCCCATGAGAAGAATGTTCCCAGGATCACCTCCAAAAACTTCCGCATTTGCCTAAATAAGTAGCACGATTATCAGTTATTATTAAAAGAAAATCCTAAAAGTGACACTCACATTAACCCATTTAAGCGCCCATATTTGGTCCCAAAGTCCGACATTTCCAGGAAGAATTTTGTCACCCGTTGATAGAAACCCTAAAAAATGTGGGATTCATCAAAACTTCAGAAACAAAGAAGCTTTACAGAATGTTGAGGATTCGATTGCTTAAAACTTTTGACTAACTATTGTAAATCTTAAATTTAGTATAAAACAATGTACTTTAATTTAAAAGCAGCATTGGTTTGGATCAATGAGCCACACAGAGGCGCTTCCTTAGATTGATGCTTAGGCTTACTGTCGGCTTTGAACCGATAAATAGAATGGATCCACGTTACATCGTCAACGCCATCCCTTAACGTTGCTATGCGTCATTTTGTTTTTCATTAAATTTTGCAAGCAAAATGCAAAATGTGATACTGAACAAAAATTTGGTTGAAGAGGTTTCCAAAAAAGTGTGCTAAACGTGTAGATTTCACGAACTTTGGAAGCTTACAAGTTATTGACGTTCCGATTACAAAAAAAAAGTTAACATTCTTAGTTCTGCAGTTTTTTATCAGGATAATGCTAAGTGTACCGGAAAATATCGACAAAATTACAATGTCAAAAAAGAAGAATGTAATGCAATAAAGCAATTAGATGACATCCTATTAAAACGAAATCGATTTGAAACTATTAAGTGTTGTGAAATAGTAAAAAAAATTTGTCTTTTGTCTTTAAAGCGTTTATGATTTGATTTAATAATGGCATAAGATTATAAGACATCGTTGGTAGACACGTCATTATGAATTTAAGAAACTTTAGTTTAAAAAAAACGTTTCTAAAAATATAAATTAAAAAAAACAGATTTGTACCTCTATCGAGAGTTACAATATGAAATTTTTCATAAATCTATGTGAATTTTTAGCGTAATGATTGAAAATAGTCACGAAGATGATCTACGAATTCCGTTATGAACACTTACCAAGTGGTCCAAGACGATAGTTGAATGTAACAAAGATAATTTTGCGCGAAACAAAATTGTCAAGAATAGCCTGTTGAGGATAGTCACTACCACCGCCTGATTGAAAATCTCCTCCATGTATGAATACAACAACCGGATAAGTAACGTTAGTGTACTGATACTAAAATAACTCAATGTGAACTATGACGTAGGTCAACTGATAAGAACAATCAATCGATCACCTAATATTAGTAGTAGTATTACATTAGTAAGTATTTTAGTCGTTCATAAACATATTTTTGAAGAAAGAAAACCTATTAAGCATCTTTATGTTCATGTTGAAACGTGAATGTAGTGTTGTTACACAATGTTTTGGCTTTAGACTTACTATATGAGAATTCTGAATAATTGTAAACAACGTACGAAATGTAACACTTACGGGTGTTGGCGAGAACACATTCAAATACAGGCAGTCTTCAGAAAAATGAGCTGCATGCCTTTCTGGATCGGTAACTAGTGAATCCATTCTTTGAACACATAATGCACTGAATTGTGTCGCATTCATCACACCTCGCCATTTTGCTGGCTCTTTAGGCATCTGAAATTTTCCGTTACTTCGTTCGAATCGTCCAGTTGATGAACATCAACACCAGCTTATGTCCTCATTGAAATTCATACGTTTGTTCTTTTTTTGATGACAGTATTTTGATGTGATTACTTTAACATTATTATATTATAAAAATAGAAAAAAAAAAGATGGAAGCAGTATAAGTCCAGCAGAATTATCATTAAAATGACAACGAAAGATTTATGATTTGATTGTAAGGCAATTTAATTTCATATTCTAATTATGAAACGAACCGCGAAATCTCTCAAGGTTTTTATGTCGTTCAAAATTTCAAAATTCTTATTTAAAAAATACTTTTTAGCTTTTCCTCAACAATCATTAGTAGGACTCACTTATGCGATTAATAAATTGAGTGCATTAATATATTTGTATGAACTCAAAAGTGAGTAATGTCTTATTCACTAAATTTTCCGATGCTTTTGTTAACTGGTAGACATTACTAATTAACCTGTTCTATCTATGTCATTGTTTTAAAATGTACTTTGATTTCCTTAAGCTCCCACTAAAAAAAAACTATTTTAGATTTTGTATCTACTTAATATCGAAAAATTATCATCTATAAAATATACAATTTATAAAAGAGATTGTTTAAAAGATCCATGATTTGAAATTTTGCATTCTTCAGTCCAATATAATGCAATAAACATTTCGATGAGGCGAAGATTTGAGGAAAATAGGTCTCCTTTTCTCTTAATTTTATGCATTAATGGATTTTTGACTTATTTTAATGAAAATAATAAGGGAATGAATTTCAACTGCTAGTGAGGAAATTTCCCAACGTTAACGTTTTCTTAAGAGAAAAAAAAAATCATACCAAACGTTTTACAACAAAACGCATCACCTTGAGAAGTGTCAGAATCATATTACTTTTCACTATTAAAAATCTCCTAAGACTTTTAGCGATTCTTTAAGAAATTGTTCTGTCAAAAAAGAAATAATTTCAAAATTTCTTACCTGAAATCTTAGATAACCAACTGGTGGCATAGCATAAGGAATACCTTTGAATACTGTATAATCTTCACCTTTAATTATCTGAAAAATATTCATATTTGTTCTTTACGAATCTGTAAGCTTTTCGTGATTCTCCACCTACCACACGTTCTCCTCGAATCGCTCCAGAATTAATGGTTAGTTCAAATGGTGAAATATGACGAAGCTGACATAATGATAACCGAAATAGAATAAAGATAAGAAGTGGACGTGGCCACTCATATCGCCACAAAATTCGCATTATTATCTACTCAGTAGCGACTTTACTACTACATAGGTGAAATTTCCTAAAATTCAAAAGAATATTCTGAGGATAATGAGTTTACATGGAAGAGATGCTGTAGGAAATCATCAAAACAACCAAGTATATCGCATTATACAGTAGATATCGAATTTGGAAATAAATCAAAAAATATAGCAAAAACTATGACGTGTAGCATTAAATGGGTGGATAAAAATCGGCTACCACCACACAACTAGAATGTGAAATCGATAGCTCGACTTTGTGGATAGCGCGTGCAACTCTCAAGGGGCGACAGAAACATTACGACAGCGTTATACTGAATTTCTAAAAATTAAGAAAAAAAAAACAGACAGAGTAAAGATAGAATTTTTACATGATGTGATTGATTGCTCAACGATATAGGTAGGCTAATAGTAATAATTCAGAGGAAGAAATCGAATAAATCTTATATTTTCAGTAAGTGTTCGTTGCAATTTCTTCACTATACCACAACGACATCACTTTACATTTAATACGATAAAACTTTGAAAGCTATTTTAAGTTTAATTGCAGCATGATTTTTATTTTAACAATATCCTCTTACTGAAATCAATGGACTGCCTCAAATGCTTATTTCATTGTAAACTCATTGTAACTAACGGGGTCCATTTTGATTAAGATAAGTACTACTCAATACATAATAGCAAAATATGATATTGTACAGCTACATATAGCTAGTATAGTTGGAATAAACTTGTATGAATGAGAGTAGCCAAGAATTAGTTTTGTGAAAATTGTGATTGAATCTTGCGTGACAAGTCGTCTCGCCGAATGGACTGAATTTCCTAATCAGGCGGGTTTCAGCTGCGGTGATGGTGACTCTTTAGCGGCCTTAAAATAGTACAATTTGCCAGAAATCTCTCCATAATTACCAAGTTTTGGTTAGTCATATTCACAACGACGAGTTTAGCAGAAAATCTCACGAGTAGTAGTTATTCGTTTTCTTTCCAACGTTGTTCAATTACGAAAAACACACAATGAAATAACTAACAAGGAAACGCTTTTAAAAATTAATTGCTTACATCACGACGACCACACACACAACGAATACGTCAAAGAACTTTTTCAATGCTTTGGCAAGAGTCAAAAAAGGTAGCGTAACTATTTAGCCGTAATGGGTGAATTACATTCTGTGAATAACCAACAGCTGATCGAATTTATTCGATATCAACGGTTGAAGCAAAGATCAAAATTAGAAAAATCATAGAAAACATTCAGTAAAAACGAGTGATACGGAGCTGTAGAATGACATTTTAGAACTGTTTCTCAAATTATAATGCAACTTTCGAAATT
>KN716592.1:29753-41979 GCA_000816705.1 Dictyocaulus viviparus
ATATAAATAAAATACTCTATAATAAATATTACATGATTGAGTGAAGAAACAAAATAGTAAATCGGTAAGAAAATATGAAATTTTTGTAATAGCTTACTTTTATTTATACGATGTATTTAATTTTTCTCTAAATAAACAACGTGTTAACGCAATGACTATTTTATATCGAATGATAGCAATTATGTAATTGTATTCCTTTTTTTATATAAATTAAATATATCTAATGTTTTTTTATTTTCTTATCGTGAAAAATAGCACAGAAATTAGTATAAACACGAGTTGTCTTTTGAGTCCAAGTTGAAAAAGAAGCAGAAAAACAAGAAGAAAAAAAAAACGCGGCTGTTTGAAAAATACGTGATTTGTTGTGCAAGAAAAAAATCTAATGACCTTTTTCGTGATCTACAATCAATAATATAATGACATGAAATTTTTCTATAACAATAATCTAACGAGACTAATTTGCTTAAAATGTGATTTCATAAAAGCCGAAGAGTTGTTAGCTGAATTGATTGCTTAAAGTATGCGACACCACGAGAGAGCCGACTGACTTTACAATGACATGCATTCCACACTACATAGTCTGACTGAGCACGTCATATAGTCTAAATCTGTGTAAATGCACGATTTGTTTTTTCTTTTCTTCTTCTTCTTCTTCGTTTTTTTTTCTCCCTTTCAAATTCATGAATTTCATTGACGAATCCAACTCCTATATATGAAGCTGAAGAAAATCCCATAACTCATCTAATGAGTAGTAGGTCATCGTCTCTTCTCAATCTTCATTCGCTAATTGGTTACATAACAGAATTTCGGAAAAATTACTCTCTCATTCAGTACCTTCAACTCATTTTTATTTCTTCTTGACATCCAGCAGATTTCAATCTATCATTGATATTTTTATGTGTATAATTGTTGTCTAATTTGGAGGAAATCACGTGCATCCGCCTCATTCGAAACTGATTCCGGAAAATTCAGTCTTCTTTCAAACAAATTCTATCCAAACTTAGTAGAACTCGTAGAAATTCATAAACTAATAAACATTTTCTTGACTATACATTGAATACATTGCTTATGAAGCGAGTTATTGAATGAGTTCTCTCGCTCTCATTGCACCTCCTTCTGATTACTGTAATTATGCATTTTTTTTTCAAAAATTTGTTGTTGAAATCTTCGCTACTAACGTTTCTCTGAACCATGAAATTTTTCCTGCTTTTTTAAGACACCTTTATTTTTAGAAGAAAAAAAAAAGCAGAGCTTAACGTCATTTTGTTGCATTTCAAATTTTACTACCAACATGAATGATGAAAAACTAGAGATTTTTTTTAATTGACACTTTTTTTAAAACAGTAAATAATTCATGTTAAAAATTGATCTCTTTCATTTGAAAATCATTCAGCCTCATTTAGCTTCGAATTCATCCTTGAATTTTATACTTCTCCTACTTTTTTGTTACACGTTATCATTTATAAATAAATATATAAACAAATAAATAAATAAACATATACATATATTTATATTGCAGATATCAATCATCCAGCTGTCTTTAGTATTCTCTAATTAATCGATGACTTGATTATTATTTTGATTTCTCAAATGGCTTTAAGTTGTACAGCAAGGGCTTTGAAGTTCTCGCTTTTTGTCTTCAATCTTGTTTTCCTCGTGAGTTTCCTTTTTTTTCTGTAATCTTTATTGGAAATATATTATTTTAGCGAAGAACGAAATAAAATAATGAACGTGGAAGTGAATAGACTTCAGAAAACGACTAAGTAACTGTTTTAAGATTTATATTATAAATACATTAATAATATAATTTTAAAATTAATCAGGCTATTTAAAACTGAGGTAGAGGTAAAGAATGAATTTCTAAGCAAAATTCACTTACCCTTATATATTTACATATTTGAAAACTTTCTAATAAATTGAGCTATCGCTGTAACGTCCGCTTAAGCAATTTAATCGAGGATTAAATGAACTCGCAATGAACTTGGAAGCGGACAATTTGATTTTTTGAAACTTTTTTCAGATTGAAATTTCATTTCACTTATCAAAAACTCAAACTTTTAACTATATTTAATCACTCATTTTGATATTTCTATTCTTAGTTAACAGAACATATTAGCTAAAAATCGAGCTCTTTAATCATTTAACTGGCAATCATTTAGTCATCTGAAAAGCTTCTAAAATTGAGGTTGAGGTTGAGGTTGAGGTTTGAGATTTACTAATTATTTTGTGTTTTCGGAATACATCAAATATCTCTTGTGTTCACATTTTTAAGTAAAATTTAATTACTATTTTGTAATTATATAACGATGACTATATACAAATTAATATGAATTCAATAGTAGTTGAATAGAAGCTGGCTATTTCAGAAAAACCAATCGTTTGAAAATTTCGCTAGTGTTTTCCTCACGTCAAATTTTGTTCTTAAACAAACTCTTTTTTTTTGTTAGCAACGCTATTTAAAACAGAATTTGCATACGTTAAAAATTCAAGTATTAACGTGATTTCAGAGCTTCAAAGCTGTAGAGTATAACTGTCAAAATTTTCTACAATGCAATGAATGAGAATCCATTAGTAGTTAAAGAAATTTGAACAACAACTGCGATTATAACGATAACGATACAAATTAACTGCTTCATGATCTACCGAATTTAATTTGAAAAATAATCTTTTATTTCGTCAATTCTACTTCTTATTTTGAATATTTGATATTTTTGTAATAAAAAACTTATGAAAATTCTTAAGTTTGACTTTTGCATGTTTGAATGTTTCAATCCATAAATGGAAACGGCAGAAACGAACCAAAGTTGATGTGGTGTATTTTCAAAAGGCATCATTACTGGACATCCATGTACGAATTAGTTTAAGCTGATTTCGGATGGAAGATTAAAGCTTTGAGAACGGAACTCATTTCGAATATCGACAAGTGGTGGGATAATGATGTATTGAAATGAATCCATTGAATCCGAGCTGTTTAAAACTGTCAAAGAGCGTGTTGTGAAATGCAGCCGTAAATGAAACTCCTGTGATGAGTTTCTCGTCTGAAAATGCAGACGTCTTACAAGTTTGTTATCCGAATAGACGCAAAAGCAGAATTCTTTCCAACAATGCTCTTCTTTTTATGCTTTAAAAAAAAAAGTAAAGGAAAAATTTCTCACAAACTTGTTAATTTTTTAGTGAAGAAAATGCATTTATTCAATATTTAGGCAGAAAAACGGAATACTAAAGCTTTTCAAATCTATCACTTGCTAAATAACTTCATATTATTATTAATATATTATTGTTATTGTTATGTATAACATGTACATGGGGGCGCAGTGGCTCAGTGGTGGAGGTGCCGCAGGGACACGCCGGCCCGAATCAGTTCGCGGCCGCCCCCCAGGCCTACCAAGCCCGCCATCCCTCCAGGGTCGGTAAATTCGTCCCAGAGGAGTCTGGGTATGATAACTAGCACTGACTTGAATAAGAATGGTCAACTCAAGTTATTGTATAGACCAGGCACGCATTCAACCACCTCCACGATATCACGTTGAACATGAATGCGGGGGCGCATCCCACCACAAGGGATTGATCAACGCCAACAATTATCTTATTATCTTATAACATGTACATATAATCGATTAGTTTTTTTTTTTCGCGTTATTTCCTCACATTAGACGTATAGTTGAAGCTTTAATTATTTCGTAATTAATTCATTTCAATCAATCAACTCGTTGACAATAAATATATTTAAGAAAATTTGTACTGCAAAAATTTGGTGAGCAGTCAATGACGAACAGTTTGCAGAAGATTTTTGATTAGTATAAATATGTAGAAGTTTTGCATGATGTTCAGTATATTGACTCAAGTTCGGTAGTTGAATGGTTTAGTCCAAAGTTTCATGATACAACATGTAGAATCGAATCGATAGCGATACGAAGTGGAGAGCGTATGTCAGAACGTATATGTTATACATAATGTAAATGTATATATACATTTAACAACGCAATGGCAAAATGATGCAGGTACCACAGTGACACGTAGGCCCGAATCGTTTGCGGTACCCTAGGCCTACTAAGCCCGCCATACCTGAATAGTTGGATAATTGATACTACAAAAATTTAGATAACTAGCCATGATTTGGTGAAGAATGGTGAACTCAAATCATTGTATAGAGACCAGGCTCGCATTTGAGCACCTCCATGATATCACGTTGAATACGAATGAGTAGGCACATCCCGCCACAAAGAATGATCAACGACAAATCTCATTCACCTTATACTATCAACATGCACGACACTTGACCGAAATCGAAGGAAGAGAAAACCCGCCTCAGCCCGTTGACTTTTCTTCATAGACAGGCCACTACAGCATTCAAGTAATTGAAAATGGTATATCGAGCCTTCATTGAAGCGTGCAAGTGATTCAGGCAAAATAATAAGTTTGAAAGCGTTTTGATATCATTTCCCACGATTTTCGTGCAAATTTCTTCTCTAAACATCTATTAACAAAATTTTTGAGGTGTTCATTTCGCTGTTGAATAGAAATTGTCGGTGGACGTCATTGAGTGACTAACGTATCCCATTTAACTTACCTAACTGAGAAGAAACTACTTGGCAATTACCTTATTTTTAAAAAACAGTGGGAAATTGGTGGTTTCGTAAGATACTAGAATATCTGATATATTAAAGTGGAATGTCAAATGGAAGCGAAAGCATTCCAATAATAGAAATGAGAATATACCACCCTTCCTAGATTTACGGCTAAACAACAAGTCTGTAGATTTTTTAAAATTTGTTTTTTTTTTGAAATATATCTTTGGAGAATAAACAACAAATGTAACTAATGAGTAAGTTAGTAAGCCCGAGGAGTTGGCCACCCATTTCACTTCATCGACTGTCATAACGGTGAGTGAACACGAACATTTTGTCCACGATGAATTATAACGGTGAGCAACTGTTAATATTCTTATTGATGCGCTCTTTTATGGTAAAACACATTTGACTCCAATTCATCAATCACGAATAGATTGCTCAGTTTCATGGACGCAAAAAAAAAAACTGGTATTCCTTATGAACCTCCATATTACATGTAACGACATCACTAGTCACATTTATTTAATAATTGAATCAATTCAGCAGCTAGTTGAGCAGTTATGATTCGGTATCATCCTGAGAGAACTGATCGACTGACTGACGACTTTGAATATATTCAAATATTTATGCACTATATTCTCGATTATACTGTATAAATACTTCAGTCGAAAATAAAACCACGTTTTGGTTTTCACTCGTATCTTTGTTAAATTGGTGGTCAGCTAGCCTGTAGATTAAATGAGTCAAAATCAGAGCTACTACTACATTCTAGCTGTGTTATTGTACGCTAGCTCCCGTTAATACATGGACAAACGCTTAAAGTAGAAACTTTGAGCTCAAGCCAAACGAATTCTGAATCCTACTAGCACACTAAAGTGTATTCTGTTATTTTAAAGTATGACTCTAAATTATATGCACAAAATTAGGTGGTACGAGTAGTAGAAAGTGGTAATAGCGCAGTGGTGGAGACGTCAGAGTGACATGCAGCCCCTGAATCAGGTTCACTGTCCCTCCAGGTCCATCAAGTCTGTTATGTCATCAGAGTCAGTAGATTAGCGCCAAACAAAGAAAAATGGAAAGATAAAACATAACTGAAATTATGACGAGCGGTCAATTCGAGTTACTGCATATCCTAGATTATCACTTGTCATTTTACCAGTACGGTAAGTTTTTATTTTTTTCTTGGCTGGTATAGTTTTTCAAAGGTAGATCGTATCTGTTTAGGAAAAAAAAGTAGATATTCCAGTAACGTTTGCGCTTTCACAAAGAGAGTACCAACCTGACCAGATTTCATTTTACTGAATCTTATGCTCATCATGCCTCTTTTATTAAAGCCGTAGAGTGCTATAGTAAGAGCTAGAAGCTATGGCTTAACCTGATCAAGAATTTCTCGATAACAAAATGTGATTTTTCCTATAGAAAAAATTCAAGCAATCTAGAAAGGTAACAGCAACCTAACAATATTTAGCTGCACATTTGCGATTTGTGCAAGATATATACCAACCTTTTTTTGAATACATTAACAAATAATATTATTTTCAATGAGTGCAAATAATTTCGTTCACGATGATATGTTTCTTATGGAATAATATCACAAATTTTACTTACTTTACTTACTACTTTACTTTTACTGCTTGGACACTTGAATGGCCCTTATTTACTGTTCGTGCGAACAGCTACATAATTTTCGTTTTCTCTCTCGTGCCGTTCACGCTGGTGTTCTTCTTCGAATGTAGAACATAAGCAAGGCTCATTCCATAATCCTAAATTCGAATCCATCTGCGAATACAGATGGTTGACATTACTCGCGAGCACGTCCGTCCATCGTTTGAGTCATCGTCTAAGGGACGCCTGCATTCTTTTGAAGCCCACTCCACATTTCTATTCGTCCACCTGTCATCTGTTTCTATTAACAAATAACCGGCCCATTTTTGTTTCTCTATTGATACATATTTTTCTAAATCTTGAAGATGTAATGTAAGGTAAATATACGAACTACGCAGTTTGGTTTTTGAGTGCTGGCATTTAGCATAACAATAAATAAAATTTATTTAGAAAAGATAATTCAGGTGCTCTCTAGATTGTGCGTACTTTTCTTCTTGACCTGATTGAAGCGTCAGTCGTAGTTTCTGCCGTATAGCAGTGTGCTGGTAGGACTGCTAAGTTAAAGAGGTCAGCGCAAGAGGTTGAGTCTGCCCACAGACCCGATTTATTGTCTTTGCCACCATCAATTTCTCATAAACTGAGTTTTTGTCCTATTCATGACCAGTCTAATCTCCTTCCCTACTTTTTTGAGCTTCTTTAGTATCGTTTGGGTTTCATTGGTACTTTTCGGAAAAATGAAGATGTCATCCGCAAAACGAAGATATGGTAGGAATTTCCCATCACTACGTCTGCTCTTCCTCCCGTCGATGCACTCTATAACTCTCTGTAGTCGTACAGTAAACAGCTTCGGCGATATAGTATCACCCCGTCGAACTGTTTTCTTGTTAACATGGTAAAGCGTAGATGAAAAAACTGTGTTTTAATGCTAAAGTTTCGATAACAGACAGTTAGTATTCTTATGTAAAACGAGTCAACACCTTGGGCGCTTGTAGGAATTATGCACACCCTGAAGAAACTGTAGCTGACGATTAGTTCAGTAAAACAACGAACAACGCGCAGGTTAAACCAGTGCATTTAAAAAATGCTGTCCTTTATTTGTTACGTAATTCATCATCAATTTTATCACTATAAAGTGGCATTGTTCTACTTTTCCTTCTATGTTATTAGTTACTAGCTTTATAATTTAAAATTTGTATAGGTGAAAGATACTATGAGCATGGTTATTTTCTAAGGCGTTTAGGATGTTAATCCCAATCTTCCGCAGCGAGCAAATTGTAGCACAATACGTAGATATGTCAATTCTTTTGTACTACTCAGTCATTATATTTATCGTTATACAACGCCTTACATATGATTCGAACCGTGGAATCATATGTTCCTTTTAGTTTTCAGAATTAAAATATTCTTTATAGCTTTGCGGAATTGTCTGCGTGGGAATCGGTACGTGGTTGGTTCTTGACAAATACGCTATTGACAACCTAGCCTTTGCAACAGCGCAAATTCAAGGATATGAACAAAATGCAGGACTTAGAGATTTGGTGAATCTCTTATCTACTAAAACGCAATGAGATTTTTATCATAAAATTATTGAAGGCAACGAAGCCAACAGCGGTACGTCAAATTGGCTATTTGTTGTTGATTGGTGGCCTGCTAGTTATATTTGTGGCTTTTCTCGGATGCTGTGGAGCCGCTAAAGAATGGCGGCCGCTTCTTTGTTGCGTAAGTATTCTTTGTTTCTAAACACTATCTACTTTGCATCTTCTATTTTATAGACCGCTGCTATGATTTCAAGTAGACTTTCACTAGTGGCTATGAACAATGGTGCCAAACTAGTCTGTCCAAGAAATAAATATTCATCGTCTTGAGTTGCCCAATCTGTAAACATGGGTACCATGAATGGCTCCTCTCGTACTTCGCCTACCCTGTAATATTTCCATACTTTCCTTTCTCGCCTTTACCTCGCACCCTGTGTTTTTCATAAATATGAGCGGTTCTTTTATCTTATTTGCTATGTTTTATGTTCATAATCATATGTTTTTTAACACTTCGTTCAATTCTACATCAGCTCTATTTCTTCTTTATTCTTAGAACAAAGGCCTCTTTTGTTTTGCATCGTTATCCTTTGCAGATAGGAAATAACAGCTTTAGAAAAATTGCATCGCCTTGTTAAATGTTTTTTTCCCGTAGGGTAAGGGTTTGGCAAAAAAGGTGTACAGTCGTGGTGTAATTTTAATAGCACTCGTCAGATACATTTATATAGGACTGTTCCTTTCTTTTATTTGCCAACACTGACCACATGGCTTTTATTTTGACGCTTTTTGTTGTTAACGATGGTTAGAACAATGAGCAGACAATATCCCTTGACATGTCTACAACTGTCTCTGCCATATGGAATATATTCACGTGATGAAATCGTGCTTGTTTTATAGGTTAGGGCTCATCCAATGCTATTTTCATGGGCGATTAGAAAACGCTTAGCAAATGTATCGGACAGTAATTCCGAGCGTTCTTTTCGCCACACTTTCTTTTTAAAATGATGTGTGCAAGGTTCTGTACTGGCTTTATGTTTTCATTCTATGGACTTCTTGTGATATGGCATGCAACTTGTTATGCCTCCTTTGATACTTTACAATTGCAACTACGATTTAAAGAACAAAATCTCAAAATAGCTTTCATCCACGAGGCTTCATAATGAAATCGCAGAACGGGAAACGGAGTAAAATTTCCTCACTTTAAGTCAATGTCGTGTTGGGAGACGGAGTGTTTCCCGTTGTCGTTGAACTAAGCTGACAAGGGGACATGTTAATTCATCCTTTTTGTTTCTATCGTTTTGAGTCTTCCCACAACGGCAGTTGAAATCCACAATCAAATGTTTCATAATAGTCGCAGTTATATCGAACACCAGACTTCTCACTTTCGACATAGTTTTTAGCTGCCATAGAAATTCGACTTTTTTTACTGAGCAGGAATAAATTGAATCTTTTTTTATCCCCTAATCAATTACGAAAAGAATCTTTTTGAAAACTCATTCTTCTTGAACTTTTTTCATATGCAGTCTGGCTGTAAACCTTACAGTTTCTCTGCCAAATTTTTGCCCGGTAATGGGGATGATCAGATCTAGTGAAGAAAAAAGGTGGTACTCATGGATCTAGACACAGTTTTCTGTTATTAGGAATACGCTGGATTTTTGCATGTGTCGTCTTGTTTTTCTACTCCAACGGCTATCGGCGAATTTTCTTCTTCACAAATAAAGCGTTTCCGTTTTAGAGGCGTGTTGTGGACAAGGTGCTGTACGGTGTTCTCCATTTTCATTTCGATCAACTAATACATATTTTTTGACCCTATAATTTTCTGATTGATCGTTTCTATTCTTTCATTGGAGTTTTATTAACGAGTTTATAGACGGGTGTTGGACATAGAATCGCTTTTTTAGCTCATTGTACATTGTATCTAGTTTGTCGTAATCTGCTACACCAGCTAGTGAATAACAAATGATGACAATATTTTTCTTTCGAGATCTCCATTTGAGACGATGTATGCCCAAACGAAGAGATAGGATCTTGTTTGAACCGATGAAACGGCACATGAGCAGTATACGACAAAACTTTGCCAACAACAATTTCTTTTGAGAAAATTCTCTGTAAGAACAGCAAGTGTCGTTTTTTGAATCGTCCTGTATCGGTCTCTCTGCTCTATTCTCCTGTAGGTCTATTTTTCCAAAATATATTACGTTTCGCCGCTCCAAGAGAAATGTAAAGATTGACTTCAAACGACAAAATTTTAGCCCTATATGTATAGCGTACGGAATAGACTTTGTTGAGTGTCAACGTGACCATATGATCCATTTACATCTATGTCTGAGTGAAACCGAGATTTCATCGCATCTCCCCGATTGTCTTACCATTGTACGGCAAGGCTGGCATAATCCAAGGTAGTAAGGCCGAATATTTTTATATGTGTAATTGGCTTAACTGTGTTTCATCTGGAATACTGTTTCCAAAACGTTCTCATCAACTTTCTTACAGGCAATTCCTGGCCTTTAGTGATCAATGAGATACTTTTTCATTGTGACTTCATTTCATCGAAGCAGATGAGATTCTTGACGAATTTACTTTCATATATTTCTATGTATAAATGAAATAGTCTTAAAAGCACTTTTCAGCCAAAATGAGGTGATGAGCCGTTCAGGAAAATACAAATTGCTCACGATTGAAACTATAAAAGCTTCGTTGGCGGGAGCCATGAACTAACATGTTAATCGAAATTTCCCATTACTTTGAAACATAAGCGCTTAGTTTATGCTTCAAACTATGTATGTTTTGTTGATTCATTAAAACCACTTATCTGTACTGACCATCATCAATGAATTTCCATTCAATTAGGCTCATTGTGACTGAGGTACATACCTCACGATTGCTAATAACTTTATTTCGTAGGAAAAATGGAGCGATAGGAGTTTCTCTAAACAAAACAATACAGGAAATACCAGCCTGGATATCTAGAAACTTATATATTACAGAGGTAAAATGCAGATCGCGCTGCAGAGCGTTATGCTCATGAAAAGTATCAAGTTGAAATTTTCTATTACACTTAAACAACATGACTAAACAAGTGTTCGTTTTTCATAAATATTTTTCAACTTTTTAATTGAATGCAAAGGGTAATAAAAGCCTGGTAACTAAACTGAATATTCACCCAAAGATGTCCGAGGTTAATGCATAATGAGAAAATTTTGACGAAAAACACTGAAGGATGGCCTAGACAGTGCGGTCCCGAAACCGTGCTTTGACTCACGTCTAGCTTTAGCTCGAAAGTTATGTCAGTGAATTCAGCATTATGTAATAACACTGTAATAGTAGTATGTTAACTATTAGATTGGTCAAGAAGAAGCTGCCTGTTAAGCATTCACATTTTATATTTTGGTATTAAGTTATATTTTTAAATCAATATTTTAAAATTGTGCACTACTACAATGTACATCGTTCGCTTTATGTTTTGTTTCGCATAATGCATTTCTTTCTGTTCATTTTATATTCAATTTATACTATGGCGAAAATATAGATATCGAAAGCAGAAACGATCTTTTTCTTTGAGTCCAAATTGGATCGTAGAGCAACAGAAACAACTAGCAGCATAACAATCGCATCTGGCCTGAGAACTGCTACCGAATATACAATACAGTGGTGGTTAAAGCAGTTCAGTAAAACAAGCAAGAACCTTGAAATTGAATAACTTGGTGGTCAGTCAGGGAAAGCTGACAACGACAATTCAAGAACAATCATTGTCATTAATCTTTACATAACTGCACAAGATTATGCAGAAGAACTCAACGTCGTTCATCTTACAGTCGTCCTCTAATTTGAACAAATTGGAAGAGTGAAAGCGCGCGACTAGCGGGTGCCTTATTAACTTACCAAACTCGTAAAAAGGTTGTTGTTTTAACGTATCCAGCACAAACCATGTTTCGAACGGATTGTGATAAACGAATTATAAAAGAACCAGCGATGACCAGTCAAGTGATTCGACCGTGACTTCCTGAATTTCGACGGAACCATTACATCTGAGGAATTGCTTACCAAATCTATGAAACGCATTGAATATCGCTGTAATCAGCATTAGTCTGCAGAAAAGACATGGTTCTCCTCTACGAAAACGCGCGATCACACGTCGCATAATTAATGCTCCAGAAATTGAACAAACTGTACCACAAAGTACTGTCTCATTCACCACACGTCGCGTACACGGACACCATTCCATGAAGCATCTCGACAACATTTTTGCAGGAGAAATGCTTTCGTAATCAACAGTAGGCAAAAAATGATTTTGAGGGTGTTGGTAAAATCGCGAAACAAAGTTTCTATACTTCATGAATAACCAAATGGATTTTCGTTGACAAAACGTGCTTGATGTAACGGTTTCTATTTGTTCAATGAAGATATATTTCGGCCTAATTATAATGATTTAAAAAATCACCTTTGATGTCATTTGTCCCTATCAGTTTATTGCCAATTGAATATTCACCGAATTATTTTAGTATGCTACTTGTCTCA
>KN716592.1:47178-75448 GCA_000816705.1 Dictyocaulus viviparus
TGAGATGTTGCTTCACTGAACGCAAATGGGGCATCAGAAACATATCCGTTTGTTATAAATTCCTCTCTTGACTTTCAACTCATAACTTTTAACTCAAAACAATTTCTTCACAAACACTGTCTAAGTCGGCTAACATTTGTTTGCTTGATCGATGTTCGTTGTAATGAATGAGATGTCGTCAGCAAAACGAAGATAATGAAGTTTCCGAGCGTCGATTCTCACTTCCATATCATCCCTTAACTTTTTACATATAAGATAAGATAAGCTCTGGCATCGATCAATCCCTTATGACCTAATGCGCCTACGCATATGTGTTCAACGTGACATTGTGAAGGTGGTTGAATGCGAGCCTTGTATATACAGTGACTTGAATTGACCACTCTTCATCAAGCTAAGGCTATCTTTCCCAGATTTCTCTAGTATCAACTTATCGCCCCCTGAGGAATGGTAGGACTTTTGTAGGCCTGGGGGACGGCCGCGAACTCATTCGTGCTTGCTTGTCACTGTGGCACCTCCACCACTATGCCACTCCACGCCGTTATCTCAAAATGGTCTCAGAAATAGCTCTCAATAGCTTAGGAAATAATATCGCCATGTAGAGCCTTCTTCCTTCCACATTAATGACAATGTCGTTATAGAACGCAATGATTCTTGACCAACAGAATCAAAAGCGTTTTGGAGATTGATGAAGGTAAGACAGATTGGTTTTTTATGTTCGCGTGATACTTCTACGAGTCTCGTAATTGTGAATATGGCCAATCGCATTAAACCCTTTCGAAACCATGTTGCTCACACAGTTTTCTATGCTCAATGTACTGCCATTTCTGTTCAGGAGAATCGTGTGAAAAGCTTGTAAAAAGCAGACAACTAAATTGGGCGATAACATGTATGCAGTATATGATATAACGCAATATATAATAATACGAATGTGGAAGCACATATAATATATGTAATAAAAAACATATGATAAAAAAATTGGAGCATCACTCGAACATTTGAGTCATTGGATTAAATATTATCTGCTAGAATAATCTTAATTCGAAAGAAAAACCCGAATTTCATGCATTAGTTTCAATAACGGCGATTATTTATACTTCCCTAATCAACAGCAATTATTGTCCTGATACACAGTTTGTAATACAGTTCGCAGATAGATCGTTGTAGGATTTTCAATGCTTCTCATCAGCCACACTTTGGTATTCTTTTAACTTGAAAACGACATATTTGGTCATATTTTATCCATTATAGGATCGCAATGAAGGTAAACTCCAAATAGGTACAAGGAAATGATAGAAGGTTCGTATCCTACAACGAAAAACTTCAACGTCAGCTCATGACGTTCGTAGCGTCCCGCCACGAATATGAAAATTTTAGTGGGAACTACAGTAGATGTATTTTATAAGCGGTCGTTCACAGAAAATAGTATAATCTCGCTGTGCTGGTCTTGTGTGCTACATATGTGTTACTTGTTCTGCCTACTTTGCTCACCATATTGTTATTCAGTGTGAATTCTTGTCATTCTCTTGTTATATTGCGCTCATTCTCCATATTGTTGGAAAATTTCGATAGTATTTTCGTTGATGTTGATCTAAAATATCCGATAGATCATGTTTATTCGCATATCCGCATCTCAAATACTCCATTAGTTTATGTAATTTCTGCTCTATTCAGCAATTTTTAATATTGTTTAACTTTTTAAAGCTATATTTGCTTCGACACCTAATCCATATTCATCTTCTTGGACCTGGTTATCTTTTTTGTGTGCTTTACATTGTATATCAATTGCATTTATAATAGGAATATCTTTTTATAGAGATGGCGAGTCGTAGACCATTCGATTGCGAGTTTCCACGAACTCCAGATCGAGAAGCTAGCTTGGCTGATACAACAGGTGAGTTGGTCCACATAAATGTTCACATTTTAGAGAATTTCTCAATAGAAGTATTAGGCTATTCGTTGCACATTAATAATGATGGTATAATTGGCTACCTCATTACTTTTTAGGGTCAATTTGACTATATTTAGTTGTCATTAACTGTTAGTGATTACACAGTAGGTGGAGATTTACTCGTAATTTTCATGTGCAGAATTCTCTTAAGTATAGAAGACTCCACGAGGTCAATGGAATTTATAGATCAATATCCATTTGAAATACCTGTAATCGAATCAACGTGTTAAATAGGAGTGTTGCAAGGTAATATTCTATTTTTTCGGAACTTTTGATAGACAGTTCTTACCACATGATGAAAACTGTATTCGCACAAATACTCTTCTTAGCCATTCTTGGGGGCTCGGTTGAGTTTATAATTAAGCTTATTATCCTGCAAGAGTGGTATACTTCATTAACATGGTTGCACCATATATACATGGTTTAGGATAAAAGCGGATGCATAATGCTTCTGCTCGTGGCTGGACTGACTACACTTATTAAATACTTGAATGAATGTGCCTCACTCTCATGATTTCTATTCATGTCGATCGCACGCGGTCGTTTTTCATTGCGGTAGTCTTTTTCGGAGTGTATCTCGCGTATTTATGGAAGACCTACTGTGTAATCCTAGATTTGTATCCATCTGCAGATGGTTCACGTTAGTCTCCCACACGTGGTTCTATCGCTTAGGTGGCTGTAGATGAGAAAAATTGCATCTTTTTGGTGTTCAATCTACAGTTCTTGTATTCCATTTGTTCATCTTAATATATGACAGGATCCGTGCTTCACTACTTATGTAATTTCCTATGGGCTTTGAAAACAACATATGTATTTTGATAATCTATCATGGGCGTATCGACCATTCATTGTCATTGCTAGTAAAATTTTATGAAATATTTTTTAAGAGTTTGGTTGATTTTACAACGAATTCTTAAAGTGGGAGGGACGTCATTTCACGTTTCTGTCTCATAGAAGAGCTCTGGGAGCGCTGTTGAATCGAAGACTAAACAAAGCTCATTCAGTTCTGTTTCTTATCCTTGGCATATAAGTGATCCTTCATCTTGTCTTCATTTTAGTTGAGTTTAGTTTATAGTTTCTATTTTACTGCTAATTCTCAAAAACCGGCCATGTTATCCGCAAAACTTAGATAGAGATTCCTATTAATAGGTATGCTTCGTTAGTTCCATTCTAGTGACGTCGTTGTTCTGTGTAGTATGGTTAGTAACATCTTTCATGATATTGCCTTGTCAAACCTTTTCTCTATGGATTTGTTAAGGATTCGATAGAAAAGCAATATCTGGATACTTGGATGGCCCGTATCCTGCATAAATTATCTAAAGCTAGTATTTCTCATCAGTGCTGTTATGTGAAGTGCAACAGGGCCAAACCTAAAATTCCTCTTTTCGAACAGCTTCTTCGCAGCGACCAACGTGTGTTCTAAACTTCTTGTTTAAAAAAATTGAGGCGGTTTTGCCACAGATTTTTAGTATTTTAATAGTCGTCACATAAGTCATGTGTAGGCAGAAAATACTGCAACTAAGTATTGATTTGTTATCATATTCCCTAAACTAACGTGCAGTCCAAGAAATGCTTTCAAAGTATTAATGAATCGATAATATTTAGTAGTAAATCAACACCAAAAGATTGTGACTGATTAATAACTAAAGCAACGAACATATATAATATAGAATGGAATATTTTGTTCATATGCTTTGAAGTTACTAAATTTACTGGAGGGTTTAATGAAGTCAAATTAATTTCGAAGTTAGCTTATAATATGTATTCAAAAATGGAATGGAATATTTTGAAATAATATACCAACTCAAAGCATTGGTCTTATAACAACCTATCAATTTTTATGACTAGAAGTTTATCTTCACGAATGTTCAGAAACGGCGAGTGCCTTGATAAACTTAGATGTACATAAGATAAGAACACAGATTTTGCTAACCCGAGCTGCACACAATTGTGACCACGTGTATAGAAAAAATAACTATAAATATCAATGCTTCGTAGCAGTAAATCCTATAGTCGTGGAATGATAAGTTTTTTAGTTTTTCTGTGAGATTTTTCGAATATTAATCCATTAGAAATCAAGAAGTAATTGCGATCACACAATTTAACTGTACAGATTTCATACGCCGTAGCATTGAAACCAAAGAGAAGTTATCTACCAGGAAAAATACGGTTATGTCACTTCTTAGAACAAAATGATTATCTAACCACTTGCTCACATGTATTTCAGCGTTTTTTGACGATCTTCAGCTTGATGATGATGGTTGTCATGTTCTAAGGAGTGTTACGGGAGAGGAAATCCGATTGGGTGCTGATGACAATGTTCCAGTAGAACTCCAGCGTGTACGTATCATTATGTTTATTATGAGGAGCTTGAAATAGATGACGTAATTAAGAATGTTTAACTATCAACATGATGGTTATTCATATTTAGAAAAAAAGGTTAAGTTGGAGTTTTTCTGCAGCTGTTGCGAGTCAGAAGGATGTTTAATGGTTCTGTTAGCCTACTTATACGATCAACTTCAACAAAACAGTTAAGGCTTCATAATTATTGGGACGCAACGGCGCAGTACTGAATGTGCCATAGTGACACGCAGGCTTGAATCAGTTCTCTGCCGCCACCCCAGACCTAACAAGCTCGCCAACCCTCCGGGGTCGATAAATTGATACCAGGAAAATCAGGGTTAGATAACTAGCACTAACTTGATGAAGAAAGGTCAACTAAAGTCACTATATAAACCAGGCTCGCATTTAACCTCTACGATATGACACGTTGAATACGAATGCGTAGGCGCACCCCGCCACAAAGGATTGATTAACACCAAAGCTTATCTAGTTTATCTAATCATCTTAACAGAGCCGAATAAATGCTGAGGAAATATTTGCTCATTATTAATCAAAGTAATGCAGTAATAGGAAGAGAGCGTATCGTTCCAAAATCTTCTCATGTTTATGAAGTTTAATCGATAATTAGAGCTATTTTACAAATTTCTTTTGAGAAATAATTCTGGAAATCATAGATGATGCCGGAATGTTACACATTCGTAATTTATCTTTGCGCTATAATTTGTACCGGATCTTAACAAACAAACCTTTTAGGGTCCTAATTTTCACTATAAAAACCGTTGTTTCTATCAACTGTGTGGTCCTATTTAATCGAATTCGTGTTCTTCAGGTGCCGCGCGCTTCTACACCTGTTGACCTTAACACGACAGTTCAAAGTGAATTCGATGTTGAAGAAGTGACGTTGATTCATCCTCTATTTGTTCTTATGAATATCAGTTTTGTTTTTCATTTCATAGGTTTCTCTCTATCATCTAAAGATTTTTAGACCGAAGTTGAAGTAAGTGAAATACCGCGCGGATACGATCCCGACACTCTGTGTGGAAACGAGGGAGTAGGACATTTAGTTAAGCCTTCATTTCAAGATGAAGTAAGTGTTCCACACTTATCAAACAGGTTTAGATAGAAAATAATATGAACACATCAAACGTAATGACTTTATGAGAATTGAAGAGCTGCAGTGTGCTTAGAACTTATTAGTTGCTTGTCATTCGGTTTGCCTTTTTGTTGAGTCTATCTGTAATGGTTTGAAGAGTTTTTTACTTAGAAAACAGAGATTTCGGTGAACGGCAAAAAAGCAGAACAATTTGTGAAGGATCTCACCGAGAATCCTGAATGGGCACGTTCCATTCAGTATGTGAAACTAAATGCTGCTATGCCTAAAGGTTAGACTAACATTCACTGTTTTCATTTTAACTTTTTTTTGTTCCATTCACTGTTTACACTACTCCTTCTAATTAATAGAGTTAAACTACTATATTATTATAGAAATACTACTAAATTTGATCAATCATCTATACGGGAATGTTAACGATCGTCCGAAATACCTGACACTGTTGAGCAAGCTCATAGATGAGGATGATTTGCCACACTTCATTAAGTTATCTTTTTATGTACTAATTTATATGTACCACATTGCAATCCACATTTTTGCGGATTCATTGTTTCTAAATTGCAAAGTCAGAGAAAATGATTCTAAGTTCTGAGACGTAGTAATGGTTAATATACCTTACCTTAACTCTTTCACATTTCATGATTTTAGAAGGCATTCGAGTCGAATGAACTACCTCATGAAAGATCGCTTTTCCGTCTATGCTGCCGAAATCCAGTGCCAAATTTCAAATCACTATTGAAGTAAATCAGCTTCTATTATTTATATATTTCACTTTTGAGATGTATTTTTTAAGTGCTTTCGTAATTGTACTAGCTTCAACGCCAAATCTACTAATTGAATACTCGACTATGTACGGGGAAATGGTCCGCAACAAATCGGTAGGAAACTACTTCTTGTATGCTGATAGGGCATATTATCATGGATTCCTCAGAGCTTTCGAATGGACACATCGGATCTAAAGGCTTTTTGCCAAGTTGAGGAGCAAGGTAGGAAATTGGGAATGCGCTTTCTAACCACGTTTTCGATTCGTTCTAAATTCGACAACAAACGTACTCTTCACATCCGATATTATGATGAATTGAAAAAAAGTGGAGAACGCGTAACGGTTGGTATTTTTTATCTCTATTTATTAATTTTATTAATAGATTTTATGTAGCAAATTAAAAGCTCCAAAGTTTTGAATTATGTTTTCTTTGGCTGTCATATTAGAAAGTAGCCACTTGGTATGTTTTTTTAATAAAATAGTTACGTTTGTTAACAAAATGCTTCATTTATGTTTCACTCCTGTTACGTCTACATCAATTATCGTGCTTATTGGATTATCATGGGAATTCATTGTGCTGAACCAAGCAATATTTTACCATACAAAATTATAGATGTGCCGATGAAATGTCACATTTTCCAAAATATTCTGTGCATTTTCTACAATAGTGTAAATAAAATATGATGCTCAAATCAACCTTAACACTATCGTTAGTAGTTTAATAATCATATCAATATCCAAAGAAGTGTCTTCCATTTCAAATTATGTTTTGCCAAACTCCAAGCTAGTTGCTATTCGAAAAAAGTGGTAAAAAATAAAAGCTTTTGATTGATGCATGATGCTCAATAGCTAACTGAATTGTGTGAGATAGTCTCACAGCCACTGCCACGGCATTTAGTTCAAGTTTTGGTATTATGTATTTGCCCTTCAACGGAGCTGATCTTGTTTTGTCAAATAGTAGCCGAGACTTCATTTTTGAAAGGTTCTTAGCATCTGAGAATGCGACTAGTTTGATTGATTGAGTTTTCAGGTCCACTACTATTCTCGGAATACTTACTGTGAAAAAGCTTGTACTGTCAACAATTTTCTTCCATGCGTATTGATGTTGTTGTTACAAGGGTTCTTCCCATTTGCACTTTGATCTCCATGAACTTTGTAGTAACAGCTTCCCTCGTAATGTCAGGTAGTAGCTTTCCAATTGGGTCATAGAGCCTGCTACTTGTTCCGCATTCGACCTTTTAGTTATTCTCATCGTAGGTGAATACTTACAGGATAATGATAGTTCATAATTTCTCGAATCCCACTTCATGGCAAAAACTTTTAGCGTTGGGGTTGTCGCTTGATCTTTCGATTCCATCCTCTCCACTTTACCTCTATCATTTGAGAGAAATTCTCTCTGGTTCATTCCCATATCTTTAAGAACTTGTTTCGCTTCTGTATATTTCTGCATTTCTTGGTTCGTCGAAGTTGATGTAAGAATCACATTATCCACGTAGATGTTGTTTTGTATTTAATGTGCCAATAATTTGCTGTTAACATTACTCTCCAAGTGATATTTAATAGTAGGTGATAGCAAAAACGCTGAACAGTTCAAAGGGTACTCTTGTGAACCTATAAACAATTGTATTGTTAGGGTGCGGTGGTCGAGTGATGTCGCGAACCCAGAGAAACGCGTTGCGTCTCTATCTTCCTTGTGTAGTCCTGTGAGGTGTAGCGAGTACTTTCTCACGCATTTAGCTAGTTGAAAATACCTGATGTTGGTGAATGAAGACGTACCTGGTTTCGCGTAGACTAAATTCGTCGACACAGACAATTCACTATACTTTGATGGGTTCGTCGATGCGTCCAATGCACTACTTTGTTGGTTCTTCGTGTTTGTAGTACTCTTCTTAACTTGGCCTGCCACGCGGGTCTTAATTTAGATCGCGGCTTCTACCTCAAACTTGGGTAGTTAAACCTTTATTAATAATAATAACAAAATTTGACACAACAATTACACATAAATATGAAGAGAGAAAACCATTAGCATTATGATGTAGGACCAACGGTTATATTACATTAAATAGAATAAATATAAACGTGAAGTATTGACTATGCAACAACTGAGTGTGCGACTAGTGTGAATCTTAGAAGATTTCGAGTGGGCGGAGAACGTTGCGATGCTGTCCTAGTAGGCATCAAGCCATACTCGAGATACTGGAACGTGACCGGCGGAAATAGGCTAGGCTATACGCTTGCACGGAGTAATGTCACGATGCCTAGTGGATATTGTATCTCCTCTGAATATTGGATAATATTTGAATTTCTACTGCAGTCTATATTCGCTAAGTACATCCGATTTCATTAATTGGTTAACGATGGTTTCTATGATAGTTAAGTGAGAAAGGTAGCAAGCTGTACTCCGTTATGGAGGATGTTTGCTACAGTAAAAAATAAAACATTTCTGTTCAGCTCCTAGCAAGTCACAATGCTGTTTTCACTAATACATTTTTTGTATAGTATATTCTCTGAGTTTGACTTAACATTCTTCAGAATTGGGGTTGGTATCAAAGTAGGAGGGGATGACGCTTTGATGAAAGAAGTCAGTGTACCGTTGTCTGCAACATGCAGCACCGACTGAGTAAAGACACTGACAGAGGCGTGTATTCCCCCATCTTCACAATTATCGCGCAAAAAAAGTGTGTCGGCGTGCCGCAAATAGATTAATCCACGCCAAAGCTTATCAATGACGCCCCACCAACAACGAGTTAAGTAAGACAAGTGTTGAAATGCTACAAACTGTTACTTTTTTGGAAAAGCTGGAAGGTGATTCCCAATTATCTATTTTGAATATAGAATCAACCTTCGACCAATCCAGGGTTTTCATTGTATTAATAACAGAATAAGAAAGATCCTGTTATTTGTGAAGTGTCAGCGATTTAGAAACTATTGTCCAATATAAAGTGATTTGCTGCACATAGTGAATTTCTAGAAATTCAATAAATCTTCAGTGTGAAAAGCGACGAAATTCAAAATTGTCATAGTCGCTCTGTTATCCTCTTGTTACCTTTATTCACTTCGCATTAGTGACCGCGTTTTTTGATTCGCTGTAATGCACATGATACAGAGCACTTAATGGTGTCTCGAAGCAACAACATTAAACCACTTCTAGAAAGCTAGAAGTTTTCCACATTTTTATAGTGGAAACAGTAGTTTATACTTGTCTTTTTTGGTTTTTCCTCACTACTTGAAGCGTGTAGCAGATCTTATGATCTTAATTTAGTATCTACACTTTGACCATGAAGCTGTCAATGATCGAGGCGTAGTTTTCAGCGAAAAGCGGAACATCATCACTTTCGACGTAGAAGTAAGTTTCCATGCTTGTCTACTTATATTATGCATGTATATCAGTTATGACAACTTGGTTTCCAGAATGAAATGACACCATTGTTCCTTATGCAGAATCCTACTTACGACTTGATCGACCTCATTGTCAGACTTAGTTGTGAACGGCCCACTTGGTGAAGGCCATATAGATATATGGCCATTCTAAAACTGTTCTTTCCTAATATATCTCTCATGGAGGCACGGAAACTAGATTTTTAGTGGATATCAGTAGAATATTTGCAATAGTATAGATATTTATTCTAGCTTTTTTACAGTATTACATTTCGCCTCGATAAACTTTTCCGTGCTATTGTATCGACAGCTGATCATATGGTTAGCATCTAGTGTTAAACGAAATCAATAATAACTTCCGAATAAATGCAGACTGATGTTGGAAAATTAAGGAAAGAGGAAACAAGTTTTTAGAATTTTCTGTGCATTATCAATGTAAAAAAGTGAATCCAATGAGCACTTCCTATTACAGACTGAGTTTCAACATTATAAGGGTTCGGATATTCTGTTTGATGTGGAACTGTAGTTATTTCTTTCTAGTTTGCAAAATGCTTGATGTTTAACAACAAAGGCACCGACGTGTCAATTATTAAAAATCTGGTTCCAGAAAGTTTACGACAACGAGAAAAAACATGTCTGCAGGAATGTGATTATTGCCGTACTAATGATATGTTGGTGCAATACAAACACCATCCACATTCCAATCAGAAAGTTTATCGAGTACAAGTACAAGAGTGACATAAATGTCCACTGCGTTTTGAAAGGACGCACTCGAGCATAAGACCAGTAACAGAATGTAGTTTTAAAAATCGAAAGTCAATCATTCCATATTACTAGCTAGTTGTTGCAAGCTATCACTACTTAGAAACACGTATGGTAGGAGTTAGTGAAGAGTGAAACATGTACAAGATAAATAACGTGACCACTTAATAGTTTGAGCGCTCATGAATCGCCTTGGTACTTTCGCACTTATACTAAACATAATGCTGATTACCTAGGCAGTCAACGATCACAGCAAACGCTATATATGGAAACAGCCGCAGTGAAATGATAGTCATCTGTTGTACTATAATGTTCAAAACCGTAAGAAGTCTGGCCTATGGAATTCATAAAAGAGATATTACAGAAAAGTGTTAATTAGTAATTAGAAAAGAGATCAAGAATATAAGGAACTTCATGCTAAGAAAAGTAGCAACAATTCACAAACTTCGTAACAATATCACCAGTTTCTAACAATAATCGTCACCTATTCAATGACTTGAAAAAACTTCTGAGTTCAAGATGACTATTTCCTACATAACCAAGTGTGGTGCTACATTAATAACATTAACTAGACAATCAGCGCCTAAAAGCTGATTGACGGACCTCATATTATTAACGTGGGATCTCTTTCTAATAAGAAATCTTACATAGGAAAAGGGGCTTCTTGTTGTTTGATTGATGAGGGATCAGGCGTGGTCGTTGATGTAGAGACGGGTTGTGGTGACGTGATTGAGGCATTGACCGCTTGACCGGAAAGGTGACTGAGGGCCAATAACGAACTTGGACTCATCACATGTGACGGAAAATTTCCCTGAGTTAGATCCGCCAATTGCTGTTGAAGTGAATTAAGAAGACCTGAAAGAATTTAATTTCAAATAGAAATTTGCATTAATCACTTAAAACGATGTCACGACGACAAAATGAATCATTTGCGATTTATTTGTTCTCAAGAACCATATTCAAATATATATATGTATATATATCAAGCTTAACAGATATCATGTTTTTTACCTGAAATATAGCGATTCTTCTAATCTTATGTGGTACATTGGTTCAAATTTTAGGATTTACTACAACTTCGAATATTTAAGAATGTTATTCGATAGCACTCAAATTATTCTAGACGATTCTCATGGCTTGTCAATAATAAGGAAACTGAAGCATTGGAACTTAAGTGAGATTTTTCGTGCTACAGTAAGAAATCAGTATATATTGTTACATGTGCATAATTTTTTTCACTAAAAATCAATTTCATATATTTTATGACCGAGAAATTAACTAGTTCATATACGATGGCATTGTTTGCAACATTAACGATTGCTTCTGTAAACTTCAGATCAGAGAAAATTAAGTCGGATATGTCTGCAGTGCATAATAATGAGCATTATCAATCGTTGGAAGCTGAACAGTTTCTCATCAAACAAGAAACAGAGAGAAATGCGTTTAATCTAATAGTCATGCAAATATTTAACTGTTCAAACTCATTATTTTGGGAAAAAAAATCTTCCTAACTGCTGGTTATATTTTTTGCTTTTTTGGACAATGTAACGTGCACGACTATAATTCCAAGTGGCTATAATATAATGTTGATAAGTTGTATAGCACACCGATGCAACTCGTTTACAAGAAAACATTAACAAATTTTTTAATAGGAAAATTTTAAAAGTACGAATTCCATCTAAAAACGACAGACAAGAAAATAAGAAATTAAGTAGTATACTCAAGTATATAGAATGTAATACGATTTCCTGTAGGATGAGGTTTGAAAATAATTTTAAATCCCTCTATTTGGAGCTTGAAAAGGCTTTGCTTCAAGTAAGAAATCTATGGCATGACATAAATATATGTTTGCTTACTCACAACACCGCTAGATGAAGTTTGTTTAAATGGTAAATTGACAAAGCAAATCATTTCAAATATATCTCATAACTTCATATAAACCTCTTCTTTAATACAGTGATTATTATGCGACAAATTTTGCATTTAAACTAACTGATATGCATTATTATGCCGAATAAGAATCAATTTAAACGTCATTAAAACTACCAAAGATTTTTCACTAATCTGCCATATCATGACAAAGGAGGAAAAAATAACTATGTCAACAAAAATTATTGAAATTTTTAAGGTCTGATATTTCATAAAGCGTACTAAAGAACACTACCATGTTGATAGAGATAGATATTGAGCAACGATTGTCCGTACGCCTTGTAGCTGTCTCCTAATATATTTTCTATACCACCGTAACTAGCCATCGGTTTCGGAATATCGGACGGGGGACTAATGGAAGGCTGTGATGGACTTGGTGACGTATCTCCACTTCCACAAGAAGCGGCTTCCTCCCGTGTTACTATATCCCTCATCGAATCATTAGCCTTTGAACGACTTCTGCTCCGATTTCGAGTTCTGTTACGTCGGCGAAGTGTTTGCTTATCACTAAGTCCAGGAACTACGGTCCAAAAATGCCCTAAAATGTGAAAAGTGAGCTTGGATATCTGCAAATTACCGTTTCTACATGTATATTTGATATTGATGTTAATATTCAACTGATTTGTTGAATATATTACGGAATATGCAATATAGTACAAGTAATTCTAAATCAAATGAAGATAATTGGATAGAAGTGGACGAACAGACAACCCCTTTAAGCATCGTTGCCGAGAAATTCAAGCTTGAATACATAATAATTTGGAACTACCACTGAAAATTCAGAGAAAACCTGAAAAAAAAAATGTGACGCAGCAATACCGTTCCAAAAGTTCATTGTCAAACCCACGATTTTCTATGAAACGCAGATATATGTCTCATAGTTAGAACGAATGACATAAATTTGAAAATCTTTAAATAAAGTGAGAAAGAAATTCTAATTTTACGAATCCCATTTGAAGACGATAGACAAATTAAGGAATTAATTATTATACTGCAGTATACTACTGTATAGAATGCATTACGATTTCAATCTCTCTACTAACAGTTAGAAAATGCTTTGCTTCAAATAAGAGTTCTATAGCATGAAATAAATATATCATTGCTTACCCACGACACCGCTAGACGAAGTTTGTTTTAATGGTAGTTTGACGAAGCAATCATGTAGTGATAAATTGTGGCGGATTGAGTTCTGCCATCCCCACTGATCAGGTCTATGACGATAATAAGGATGTAGAAGACGAATTACCTAAATATTCTCAGCTATATAAATTCATTTTCAATCTATAAAAATCATTAACATACTTTCTTTGATGAATGCCTATCAGTTGTAAATAGCGTACAAGTTGTTATGTTAAATTATACCTGATATTAAAGCATAGAATAGGAAGCTAAACTCTATTGTGAAAAAATATCTACTAGATAAGTTGCACGGTAAGCACTAATGACAGCAAATATGACGTCGTAGTAGTTTACTTTGGTCTCGAATCGTCTACAGATAATAAATATATTGGGTGACATCATATCAAAGATATCAAATAGAGAACAGTTCTGCAGAAACTCTTCGTTTTCACTGATGAAGACACTCCTGTTGTTAAATGATATATTTCGCCTTTTGCACGTTGTCTCTCGTTCAGCCATTTTGTCAATGCCGGAACGAAGCAGAATTGTGCTGTGTCGCAGCAATCCATCACACAGCTTTTCTCTTTTCTCTCTAACCCTCTCAAACATAATCGTTATGCTGGCAAAGAAAGCACACAAAATGAAGGCAAGCTACAAACTCGATTTCAATTTGTAGATAGAAGTTTTCTTAAAGCATTCTTTATTTGGGCTAATCTTGCCTTAATTATCAATAAAACAAACTGTAGCATTATTTCTAGTGGATATGGAGTAAATCTAGCGAAATATTGTTATTTTATGTCATAGTAATGAGAATCAGGATCATGTTTCGACATCCCGATGCTTCAGCAATGTAGACATTGTTGACAGATGGAAACAATAGCGCTAGGACCAAACTCAAAAAGTCCATTCAAAATACTTTCTTCCATTAATCCAAACATTTTATACTGCATAGTAAGGGACTTAGTGAATATATCTAAAAATATGACTTTTACCTGATATATTTCATTGAGTTTCAGTCGTTTTTCAGGACTACTCTCGATAGCCTCTATTATTAGGTCTTTATACGATAGTGATGGCCTCTCAATGCTTTCGTATCGCTGAGTTTCTGTATTGGACTGCACTACCTCCTCTTTATTCGGTGATGAGTGTGACAACTGTAGTACAGGCGTAGTATGAAGGAAATCCATCTGAAATTTAATGTTTGACGAAAAGAACTGCAGATTCTATCGAAAAAATACATAGAAATACAATGCCCCTATGAAAGCGAGAATTTCGACGCCACACTGACTTACTATTTGGGGTTGGTATGAAAGTTTGAAAATTTTACTCAATATGAATACTTATGAATCAATCCTAGTTTACGAAAACTTCATATAATAGTTGCAATCATCACGTACTCCACTTTTTTTTTCAACTGAAAACACACAACTTTTAATTAGGGAGATACAGAGCCTCAACTTGAATAAACCGGAAATACCCGAACGGAGAGCAAAAAGCGAGTGTCCTAGTAACGAGCAAAAGGGCAAAACAGCAGCAGGACAATCATGACCACGCCTCTATAGGCCAAATAGATCAGAGAACGTAAAAAAAGTCCGAGCAAAAATATGCAGTAGCACTGAAATGAGTTTCGGATAGTTCATGAACACTTCTATGAGCACATACATATTGATCGATTGAACGAATATGAACATGCAGATTAAATGGCAACACATTCATTGCAAATAAGCGACATTACTGGCAGTACCTTCATATGCTACGTGAAACAATGAAAAACATAAAATCAATGCTTACGGTATAGTTTGTATATTTACAAACTGCGAAATATAATACGAAAATAAGCAATTCTAAAACATAGCCATGTGATCTGCAAAATTGCTTGATAGTCATAAATTTAAAAAACTGCAAATAGTCTAAGAGCGCGTTATAGAATATAATAAGTATAAAAAAATTGGTTGAACATAAGTATAAGGGATATTGGTGCTAAGTTATAACTCAAAATCAACAAAGCAAAAAAAGTGGTTTATGTATAATTTTGATATAGAATATTTAATAAGAGAACAGCAAGTAAAAACTTGACTGCCGTCATGATTAACTGAAAAAAAACATAAAAATTGAAACAGCATGTGAGATAAGAGACATGTGACGCCAAGTAGCGCCGAGATGGCGCTGTAAAGCAAACAAAGGCATGGAAATGCATTGTACTCATTTAGTGCCGTCGAAGTATACGATCTTAAAGACCAAATGTAGTGCAAAGCAAAGATCAAGAATGTTGACAACACTATAGAGTCAGTACGCACTGATACTGTCGTTAAAAATCAGTGATTATCATAAATGATATCCTACCGTTACGAGTTGCATCAAACTGCGTAATATAATATATAATATAATTATTAAGAGACGATAGCATATTAAACATAAGAAAAAACAGATAGAGGATTAGGAATCAGGACATTATAGGATATCATGTGCCGGTTTTGCCTCGGTAAACAACACAGTCGAGAGGCGCTTCTTGTGAATCCAAACTGGTTCGATGACGCACGAACATAGCATTAACGACGAAACTGTAGTTAAAACAACGCCGCAATGAGTGAAAGGTAGAGTCAATGTGTCCGTTGTTCGTTCAAAAGCGCAATAACCGCTTAAACTGCTTCAAAATGCCTAAAGTACTCAGCTAGATAGATGCTGCGCTGATCGAAATCATTGCATCATAGTAATTCCATGTTAAAAAACAACGAACATTGATAGAACAAATTCTTTAATTCAAGGAGCATTTTTACGCTTCAAAGTCGTATGATATGTACAACTGAAAAATTTACATAAATGAATATTAGTGCCAGAAGAGGGAGGCACTTTGCCGGTCTAATCAAAAGGAAAACGCGAAAAAGAAAGCGGCTGAAAAGCCAGTAAGGATGAAATGCGAGGATTAGGAAATCAGAGTGTGTGTCGATGGTTGTTCTCCATTGCATACAATCACCGCGGGGACTACGACGACTAGTTTTCTTGAAAAAATAATAAACATTTGGAAACACCAAACTCGTTTTTTTTGAGGCCGCGCGCGAATGAAAAATACCGCCGACAAATGAAGGGAAAGAATAGCTAAGCATTAACTTAAGAACACATATATTTAAAATATGTTGATACAAATGGACAGATATTACGTCTGGGAAAAAGAGTAAAGAACACTTTCAATTGTTATAAGAGTAAGAAGCCCCTTTAGAGATTTTCTTAGCGTAATCAATTCTTTGAACAAATAAAGTTGAAATTTCGAGAAAAACGTCTTGGCAGTTTTGTATGACGCACTATGAAAGAAATAGATGACATATGAACAGTGAGAATCTTTCCACTGAATACACTGTTTTCAGATATTTAGATCGTGTGACTGAGGTCAATGAGAGAGTACAGTAAAGAATGGAACGACAAAGAAATGAAATAATGAACAGTGAGATGATTTTGCGTTAGAATAGCGATGATTTTCGTCTATTCGACACGCTCATTCGTTGTGTCTGTACGTGAGTGTTTATGTGAATAAAGGCGTGATTCGCAAATATGGGACATTGTGCATTGTCGGCTGACGAAACGAGCTGCGTGACTAGCGAGGCAAAAACGAGAAAAAGGAAATGTTTCATGAACTACTATATATAAATCTTGGTCACAGGTGCCACACACGGATTTGCAAACAATATAGAGCGTATGAAAAAAAAAAAAAAGATTACAATGTCTCATAACTTTTTCTCTTCCACCAACGCGCACTCCAACCCACACCATATATAGCAATAACATATAAAACCACTAGTGATACAGTTTTTACAGAATACGAACGTCATGTTTATTGAAATTTCTAGCGATTTATTAATTCAAAATATTCCGCTATTTTTAATAACCATGAAATTTATGATATTCTATTTGTTCACTGTATGGGCGGTTATCTAAATGAGTTACAACGATATCACGAGAACGCAATATTTTATTGTATAATTTCATGGTGGATTCGTCTGAGCCGTCTTGCAGGGACACAAAAAAACCAATAGGGCAGAGTTGCAAAGGAACAAAACGCTGCAGAAACATGCGGTCGATGCTGAGAGGCATGAACTCCACTAGCTGCGGCCTGAGAAGAGGGTGGAAAGTGGGAACGAGAGAGAAAGAGAAGGTAAGAGAGATAGAAAATGACGAGCATGTACGGACAGATATGTGGAAGGAGTGAACGGAAAACCAACTAACGAAAATGGCTAGTGAATGACATAGTAGGATAGAAAAAGCGAAGGGGACACGGAAATTCAAAAGCAAAATGATGACAAATTTAGGCGATTTTCATTACGGTGAACGCAACATTTTACGAAACAAGAAAACGAAGAAAAAAAAAACAAAGACTGAGAGCAGCACAGACGATGGCAATGAGTTAAAAGTCAACAATTGTTAACATTTTGTGCTTACGAATAAAACATATTTTAGAGCAAATATGTGAAATATATTGAAATCGCATAACGTTGAGTTGTCAGTATTGATACAAAACTAACCGAATTTTAAAAATACACCAAATGCTGAATAAAAAAAAATGATCAATTTCATTTAAAAATCAAAGGTATTAAAAATTCAAAGGAGATATGTATAACAGCAACAAAATAGAAATGACTTGACGTCTTAAGATGATTTGTCTTTTACAATACATTATTTTAAAAAATACTACTACTCGTACTGACCGTAATGCCCAAATCTTCACATATCGCCATATAAAATGTTTAAAACAAAATTTTTAAATATTCGCACGCGCTGTATTGAGGCAATGAGGTATTGAGTACAAGAAGATGACTATAATGCCTTCAATGTTCGAATAAAAGAAAAACGATCACATAATACTTACCGATCGGGCACTTGTTGAAGGTCAACGTAGTCCGCTATTGACTACTCGGAAATCTTACAATTTTAAGCGAATAATATAAATAGATTACCTATAAATCTTACAGAAATACTTATGAATATTTATTTCACAATAGTGCTTAATATGTTTTTTTTTTGATAAACACGTCAATAGGTTTACATGAGTATGATAATAAAATTACGAAAACATTTGTGATTTCAGATTAAAAACTATAGAGATAGCAGTAATCGGAAAATTATCTTCTTATTCATAAACTTGAATGTTCAAGTGATTAAGAACATAATAGAAGCAGAAAAGCTCAATTCATTAGAATGTAAGAAGAAAATAACCCATAATTGAGATATAACGCTTTGGTCTTTGAAAAATTGTTCATTTGAAGTTGAAAGCAACACGTTGACTTATTGATTTATTTTTTAATGTACAATTTGGAAAGCAAAGACGCAGGAATTCATGAAACCTTTCATATATTTCTGCTTGCAACTCTCACGTAGGGACGGACGTCCAGAGCAAAAACGGAGATCAACGAGAACAACGAAAATATGTGACGCGAGGGTGCGTGCAGTAGCGCGATCCCGTTGGCAGAATAATTCTGAATACGACACGATAGATTAATTACTACATCACGAAAACGCTAAGATAGTTAATATCATAATATGGCTTGATTGCATTGAAAACAAAGCAGCATATTCATACTTCAAAAAAAAAAAATACTATCACGTAATTACAATTAATTTCACGACGACAAAATATATTAATTAAAGGACTATTCCAGCTTATATGCATTGATTTTTGCTTCATATACGAATTAGAGAAGCTGCATATTAAGTGCAGATTGTTGGTAGTTGTTAGTATGCTTTATGTGACGATAATTAATTCTATGGTGGATTTAGAATATTTCTTATAAAATCCTTTAGTAGCGAGAAAATGAGAAAATTCATAGATTTTTGAAATGTATAATATGTTATTGTGTTGTTTACGTATTGCGATATAGTTTACTGAACTTTGTTGATTTTTAAGAATTATAATAATTAAGGATAACTAAATTAAATACTAATCATATTCGACATGTCTTTTCTTAATAACAAAATTATAAACAAGAATGAATATAATCGATATAATTGATGAAACCGTAGGTCAGAATCCTTGTAAAAAAACCAATTACTAACTATTTCATTGAATAAAATAAGCCCTATAAAGAGGTTTATTTTTCATATATATAGTAGGTCAAATCAGTTTATTAAATCCGAAAGAAAAATTCTAGAAAACATTTCGATGATATAATGAAAACGTTAACGAGTAGTACTCAATACAATACATCTTTTGTAAACCATGATGACGGTAATATGAATCATCAAGAGAATACAATGTTGTAAACATACGAATGTGGACGAGTTGTCAAGGATACGCTAATGTTTTATTTTACAGTACGTATGTTTAGAAAATAACATAATTATAATGTAAAATAAACTAATGTATCGTTAAAATAACTGAGTATAAAACATTTGCAGAAGCTTTCATAGAAATACAAGTTTATAAAGTCGCGAAAAAAAAACAACAACAACAACAACAACATTCAATTTCTTCTAAAAACGACTGACGAATAGATGAGATAAAACGGAACCATTAACGTGTTTTTATTCTAATTGACGCCTACTCGGTGAGTGGTGCTGATGTTAAACGCGATCTTGATTTGAAGTTTTAAACGTCGTTGTATATTTAAATAATTTAATGATATAACGAGAGGCATGAGTTAACAGCGAGGTTAAGTTCAACGATCATTTATGATGCTATCTCATTAGAAAAAAAGCTTTTTTCTTATTCGCTAGTATTTTCAAAGATCGAAAGCCAGAAACAGATATATACGTGGGACCAATGCTTGGATGACTGCATAATAACAACCAACAACTATTGAATACTCATATATTGATACTTCTACGGTAACATAAGGTAATCTTATGTATTTCGATAGTGAGTGACAGATACTACGATCGATCGGTTTAAATGTCAAAAAAGAAAAGGCAGTACTATATCAAGTACACTAATAAGGAAAAAAAATATCAAAGAGGGAGTTTAAAAAAAAAATATCCCTCAATTTTAAAACGATCATATCACGTAGTATATAAAACAGAAATGTGTTGATGCCTGTAGCACAAAACTGCTTATTTGCAAAAAGCTTAACGCATTAAGAAACTAAAGCAAATATTATTATAGATCTTAATGTTCTTCACTGATCAAATTTTCGAAATAAAAAATGACATTATTTTTATTCTATCATTCTTTCAGAAGGCATAATTCAATAGATAGTTATAATTTTTATAACAATATTTATGATAAAATCATATTAAATCCAGCACTAATAAACAACCTGACGAATTATAAATTTGATTATTCAAAAACATTAGGTAAACCGAAAATGATTCAAAGTAGTTAAGATATTCAGAATATAAGAAATCAATCGCATAGGTAATAAAGTTATAGAGAGTAAAATACTAGAATTTTTGAGAAATACTTTTATTTCAAACGTCCTCACTAAAAATCAGAAGCAATGCGGTTTATCAGAGTGTCAAAATAGTTATCATAAGAAAAGAATAACTCAAGCATCACTCAATCAATAATTGGAAAATCTTTAATTCGCCATCACATTAAGAACTGGCTTCATAAAGAATCATATTCAATTTTTGACGTAGCTGCTAAATTATGATTGTTATGCATAACGGAACTATTTGCCCTCCTCATGAGGAAAGAAACTGGTATCCAACTGATGTAAATTTGCAACATTCCTAATCAGTGCGCTCTATGATGTTCATTGAAAACATAAAAATTTTATGAAATTGTAAATTATCACAATCATACACGAATTAGTGTCATTTAACAATTCTATTCTGAAGCATTGAATTTCACGGGGCTGAGCATGTTGCCCAGAAGTTCAATCTTCAAGATATCAAGCTTCATCTTAAACGCTAAAGCACTTCTCAATGAGAATACTACAGCTTAATCTATATTACTTAGTTCATTTTATTCCCTATTATGGTAGAAACCACAGCATATTACTCACAGATATTGTTATCTTGTCAACTGTCACCACCAAAATGACTGGTTATCATTGTAGTTCCTGTGGCAACTTGAAGACATATAGTTCTCTATCTTCATTAACACAATAGTTTAACTGAATTCTCCACAAATACGCAATAAAAGTAATGAGTGTTTCAGGCTTAAATAGATTTCACGAAACAAGTTATGAACACTTTGCATAACAGGTTGGTCTTAAAGAATAATACGCCAAGCATTTGTGCGGGAAAATCATCGATCACTCAAAAGGGAATAAACAGATGAATCAAACTGTGCAATATATTATGAGAAGGTATGAGACGTATTGAATAGTATTAAATGTGTCAAATTTGTAGAAATAATTATTCCTAATGATGCAGAGTCGAAAATGCAAAACCTAAGATTTCAAGCGAACTTGAAATCACATCTTACAGATTTTCGAAATAATATGATACCGATTGCACTACCGAAATCTTAGCTCTCCGACCACCCAATGCTTCACTTACTATTAAATACTTGAAAAAAATTAGAAATTTAAAGAGTCACCAACCTTAAGCACTGCATAACAAGACCAGCAATACTTTCATGGTTCAACAAACGAACAAACAATAGGATAGTTTCAAATTTCACGTAAAATTAGGTATACTCGCAAATCTTGGTTCAGGATGCTCCCGCTTTCATATTTGATTGCTTCATTGACAATTCCTCATCCTATGGAATATTATGTAAGCTCATGTTGTCAAAAATATGTTAGTTAATAATATAATAGAAAAGTGGTGCAGTGAGAGCTGCAATATTCTGGTAGAGGGTAGATAAAAGGTGTAGATGGAGATTCGCGTTGCACACTTTACTCAAAACCAAACTCCTTCCTCATTTATTCATAAAAATAGGCGTTCGCATTCACTCCAATCGATCAACGTCAACTCATAGGATTGTCGCCAAATGATGCATTATGGACACTTCATGTGCTCATCGATCTACACGATTCTAAACGATTAGTGCAAAAAATCGAAAGACTAACAGCCTCGGGCTTTCCGCTCTTTCAAGAAAACATTTCAAATGTCTTATAGCTGAAATGTCATGATGCTTTGCCTCTGACATGCGAATGAAGTGTGAATGAACGTACAACAGATGGCAATCGTATCATGATGCCATCTTTTCGAATATTTCAAACCGTCTAACGACTCCTAATGATAAAATCCGATTCGATTATACTCATTTATGTCAAGTTTTATTAAGGTTTCAGTACCTCATCAACATAAAGCGCAACCTCCATGTGGAGTATACATTGCAATCGATAGGTTTGGTTACAGTATACTTTGAATTGCACAACACGGATTGGTACTCACAAGGGCCTTATATTCCAAATAATGATATCGTTAGAACTTAAATACTAATTCTGCTTAGCTGCTCAGTATACAAGCGAAGAAGATTTTAACAACATTTCCTCAACGTGGATTGATATCAATGCCGAAGTGTACAGTCAGTCTTGAAAATAACATGATCTAATTGTTACACTATTGTCCACAGAAAGGAATTGTGTTGATTCAATAAGAAAACACTGGCAATCATAAGGAACCAAATACGAATTTGATCATGAAAAATGTTTGGCATATTCCTAAAATTGGCAACATTTCATAAAATACCTCTTCAATAATAATTGTTCATCTCAATACCTTCGTTTTTATACCTGATTGCAAAAAACTTCAAAATTACTTATCATAAAAAAGTATTAAAACCACTGCAAAATTTTCAAGAATCCTATTATAAGGTTAACAGGCACAAAATTCCATGAAAGTCTTATAAAAATAATGAACTTCACGAAACCAGAAGGAAAAGTAACGAGTTATACGATTCGTTTTTTCCCAACGTGATCCATAAATTTATATATGTAGTTTTATAACATGCAAATGAAATAACTCTTTTGACAGATTTTTAAACAGCAGAGCTATGAAGATTGAGCGTTTGAAAGAATTAACCTCCTACCTATGAGTTACGCGCTCTATTTGTTAATTATAGAGATTTCTATGAACAACATATTAACAAATATGTAAAATCAACAGAAAAACTAACAAGATGACGCATACTATGACTTTTGTTCCAAAAATTTTGTCGTTGTAGAACAGCAAAATGCTTATTGTAAGACTTAGTATTGGTCATGCAAAGCTTTTAAGCGAATTATGGAAAATGTCGGAAAAAAAATATGAATCAACACACAGTGGCAACCGTATGCGCTGATCAAGCTTGTGAAATTTTAATCCAGATTTCATAGAGTTCACTGAATGCGAGTTGAATCTATGCAAAGATCTTCTACATCAGATGAATGTTCCTCATTTTCGTAAATTAATATGACTCCAATTTACTCACGCCGGAAGAATGGCAAGCTTGTTTAGCACTGGTAAAGACGTAAAGCGACGTCTGCATAACGCTATGACTGGCGTCCGATGAACCGATATGTACTTTCTAAAAATTCAAATGAATAAATGAAACACTTGAGGTAGTATTAGATGGCAGACTTACATTGTCCTATTGAATTTCCCAAACATGTGCTTGCTGATGATTATTTGAAGAGTTAGTTTCTTTCCAATTTTTGAAACTATTGCGTTACTAAATGCATCGACAATGAAGCTTATCGATGTCAACATTGGCAAAGAGGGTATCTCAAAAAATTCGGGATGCTTTATGGATGTTTTCGTTTAGATTTTATTACATTTTGTTACATATTCTAGTTGGCTTTTGATAAGTCTTTAGCAAAAAATGTAGCAATTCACTCTCGAGCAAAATATCGAAAAAATGGCGACATTGAAATTAATTAGAAAGAAAGCAAACTGAAACATATTTAGATTTCTGTAAACAAATCGGTTTTCAATCACGCCTCATTACTAAATCGGAACAAATTTGCTATTTTAACATTAAAATTATTTAGTCGTATTCCGTCTCAACAGCTACAGAAATACAATAAAATTACTATCATCTAGTGCTACAGCATAACATTGAAGAAGGCGAATTGGGTGCATTTCCAAAACCAGTTGGAAAAAGTGATTTCATTCCAAGTGTCCTTTTAGAAATAATCAGATTGATCATGTAGATATTCGAAAGTACCACCCAATTTATTCATTAAATTTATTCCACAAGCTTTTTTATATGCGAGCCGTTCACACATTCAACTGAGAATACGAAAATCCAAGCAGAGCCAAACATACTTGGTGAGTTCACTACCTGCGAAATGCTTACAGGAATTAAATGAGCACAAGAAATTTTGAAAAGTAAAACTTAATATCCTCAATGCCGGAAGCTACGATATACAAAGTCACATAAAAAGAAAATTTGCAGTCAAACAGAAATCACATCATATATAACGTGATATACGTCACTTCATTAAAGCATTCATCATAAATAGTGAAGAAATACAAACGACGCCTTTACTCTAGAACTTCTGCCACAACGGCATAACCAGCATCAACTTTATAGACGACTTCGGTATTATGATGGGCAACTCTATGAGTCTGCAACGATTGTAAAATATCGCAACAATAAGTAGTTAAATAGAAAGGATGAAATTAGGTTGTGTTACATTAAGTTGACTTCATGAGTGATCTATCAATTGGCCGTTCACCGTAGCTGCCTATATCAGTAGGGGGCTAGGTGTTTAAAAAAAGTGTTCCTTTGAGTTCCTTAGCTAACCCTTCTCAGATGCCGATGGTAGAAGTCAATTAAAAATTTGAAATGCCTACGCACTTGGACGTTTGCTCATTCCACCTCGGATATTTGTACTTTTGAGTCTCGAATTTAAAAAATCAGTACTCAAGCACATTCATAAAAGTTGCACGTTATGATGCTCATAAATATCTGTACTATTCCACGCTACTAAAATATAGGAGAAAAATCCTTTGGGTCGTACCAAAATACTCCGTATAAGGAAGATTATTTTTCATAGGCACTGTGAAAGAAAAAAATAGTAAACTAAAAGATTGATGAGTAGGCGGAATCATATATTATAAATATTGACAGAATCAGACCTTAGAGGGACTTATTTAAAAATATTCCAAAATTGCCTCATAGAAGCAGTAAACTAGTGAATTTGTTATGCTTGGTTGTATCATAAAGATGTGGTAGAGTTTAAGATTGAGACTACTGGATTCCATCAGCGATGTAGAAAGTAATGAAGTGATTTACGAACTACAGCGTTTCATTTCTTGCAATTCTGAAATTCCTCAGAAGTATTTAAAGGCAAGTTGAAATGTTTTGTAGAAAAAATGTGTGGAAGGTACTTGGGATCTAATTGTCAACATAAATACAGGCACGTTTGTAGAAGACAATCAAATCGTAAAATTTGACAACAACTGGCATCGATATTTTTATCACATCACATCAACATTTAAATTATCACATTGCCATCCGTGGCTGAATCATTATTCTAAAATCATATGATATTGAATTACTACTACATTCAATCTTAATATGCCATCAAACAGAAATCTCAAAAATCATCAGCTATTTCACACTTTAAAAATAATGATGCAGTTAAGATAAACAAATATGGAAAATTACAGTGTAATAAACGGGCGTATAAAACCAAATTGCAAGGGCATGATTAGAACGTCTGAAACTACTAACCTATTATTGTATCATTAATAAAGCATTTTATCCATATTTTCCGTGTTAAGAGAATGTAACTGCATGCTAAGAATTAATACGATTGCGAAACAGTTGCTCTATAAGCTGCTGTGGAAGGCGCTTACGAATCTAATGTGTCGCATAGAATCCGTAATAATATTAGGGATAAGCATTGGAGCAATCTATTGTTCTCTGCAATATGTCACGCATTGGCATTCTACATGGTATCGTGAAAATAAGTGAAAGCGAACGCTCAATAAAATACATTGAAATCACCAGTCTTCATCTAGTCAGTACCAGTTATCCTATATTATCCCCGTTTCAAGTCACCGACTCTTAAGGAGCGGAAGGTTCGGTTTCATTGAGTGATGCTCTTCCTATTCAAATTTAGATATAGGAGTAGTGTAAAGCTAGAATAAAACGCATTTTTCGAAGAGATGCAAGCGATAGAAGGGATTAATTTATGTTGATTATGGTATTTCTGTCAATAGAATCTCAACATGTTTCTAGACAATGTTTCAACTTCTATAGGCCCAGGTCAACCGCGAACTTAAGCTCACTGATCCTGCTGTCTTTGCTGTTGAGAGCATTGAAATTTATCCAAAGCATCTCTAGAATCTCTCGCGAGTGTTTTTGTTCCTTGTGCGAGAATTTTGTCATCGATTTTGTCGTAAACGGCACAGCTGATTTCATGAGGCACTCGCTTATTGAGCACTTTCACCTTCCCAGTCTGCTTCAAATGGAGAGCGACTGCAAAAAAGGACGACGTTGAGTGCTTCTGCATCAATCGTGAAGTCTTATAAAGATTAGTTACAATGATCGCTCTTAAGTGGTTGCTATCAACTTTCCGTGGCTGGCCACTACGTTTTTCATCTTCAAGGTTCTATTCCCTTTCCGAAACCTTTTTAACCACCAAAGTATTGAAATTTCCTAGGTTTCTGGCTCAGATACTATGTTGATGTTGCTAGTGGGTTCTGTTGGTCTACGTCCGATTTTGAATTCGAAGAAGATAATTGCTTTTACTTTTTGTCTAACATCTTATCCATGAACTCCGGCTTGGTAACCGTACGGTTTATTCCAAATTTGTGTAATTGTTCCTTAAACAAGTATTTAAACACAATAAATCACAATAATATGAACAAGGAAGCATTAAAATAAAGTGATCAGTATAATGTAGGAGCAGCAAAAGAGGAAAAAGGATTGAATGAGTGATAACACCTAAGAGAACGGTTGTTTTATACCTTTCATATTGAGGAAAGTTTGAGTGTATTATATTAGATAAACGAGAGCTATGAGTCAGAAGATGATGAGATGGACGATAAGAGAAATACTATATAGTACTCAGATTAGCTAGTATATTAACTAACTGCCAAAGCCATTAATCTGAAATCTTATTGTGATTTATGTTTATGGACATGCACTCTCTAGTGCAAACTAGAATTAATTTTTAGTAAACTGGTTGAAAGTTGTAGCAACTAATCTTCAGAGTGGAGGATATTTACTACACTTCTCACTTCACGAAATTTCTGATTTGTGGGTTCCTATGGCTCTCTAAATAGCATCAGTGCTTTACGGCTTATTCGCCTTCTGTTTTGCCACGATAAATGATTTCCTAGTTAGATTATCTTGGGCACTCTCCAGGTTTATTTTGTGCATTCATGTTCCTAGCTGCTGATGAAGTTCTCACATATGATGTAATACTTGGGAAATGATTTCTTTTATTTTGTATTCGTGAACTTAACTTCTTACTCTCCATTAACGCCGCTCTGTTTCCTAGTGATTCCTCGTACTAAATATTAATTGAATCTTTACTTAGTGTCTTCCAATAAGAATCTTGTCTATATTAAGCTGGACGTTTGTACAGCATCTTCTACAATAAAGTCTCATTTGACTATCTTTTCACTACTCTTCTTTTCCTGGCCTTTTCGTTTACTTTAGAAATGACTTAGGTAAATGATAGCATCGCGCTATACTGTGTTTAAAGGTAAAGGTGGTTATTTGGCGGCAAATGTTTCATAGCTCCAGGTGAGTTGTGTGAGCCTTTCTGCTGATGTTGGTACAGATCTGTTGAGTAAAGGGAGTAGTACGCTCCTCTGCAGTAGGAGCTGTGCTGCCACATGGAACTTATGATTAGATGGAGAATTTGAGTTCCTAATGTTGTATTCTAAAGACCAGTAGTTCATGTTGTAGTTGTATAGGTTCTCCAAACTTGAGAAATTGAACCTTTATGTAGAAATATAACAAAAACAAAATAACAAGTAACAACGGTTAGTAATTATGTAATTAACAATTATAATATATAGAAGAGCAATAGTACAGGATAAATAATAATTACAAAACGGAAACTAGTTAGTTAACTAAAAAAATTAGACCCTA
>KN716593.1:16339-46990 GCA_000816705.1 Dictyocaulus viviparus
AATAATAATAATAATAATATTAGTAATAATAATAATTAGTAGTAGTAATTTACATGTAACAAAATATTCATTGATCGATTTATAAGAAGTACAAAAAGCTTTATCAGAACAGACTGATTGATTGTTAAACTAAACAGGAATACCCAAAATAAAAATTAAATAAAAGAGAAAACCCCGGCTAAATTTATGGCCCTTAAAAACTATATATATATATATAATCCATAACAAAAAGTTAAAAAAACAAAACTGATTTTACTATAAAGGAAACAATAAGAATATTATTCTGTTTTCTTTAAGTTTTAATGAAAATATTACATTTATAACGTTACAATATTCGTTTTACTCCTCAGCATAAAATGTCACCTGCCAATGTTCGGAAATATTCTGAACATTTCAAAATGAAGTAAAAGATTAGATATATTGATTGGATATAGGATAAATATAAGTATATTAGCATGATGTCTCCCTTTGAAATGATACTCCATTCACTCGTTGTGTTAATGTTATCATGTAGGAGTTTGATAGAAGTGATCTATATAATGATTCAAGAGGGCATGCTTACCTCACCCCAGATGATTCTGGTCCTATTTCATTGACTTCTAAGGGATGGTAACCTTGGTTAGCATGGAAGCTGGAGTTGGAAATCACGTACACGGTACTGAACATCGAGTAATCTCTGTGGCTCCTCTTATCACTGCACTGCGTGGCCTTCTTAAGCATTATAAATAGAGAAAAACTGATACTGAACATTTGCATACGGGAATTTTATAACGGTTTTTTCGACGTTGTTCGCGACAAGTACGGTCGTAACAAATTTATGTCAGTTTATTTTATAACTTTAGCTTTTGTTCTGATGCGATTTAAGAATGTCATTCACCTCATCCGTTATGAGTGATATTTGCCCTCATTTGTTACTGAATTTGCCGTTAAATAACGTTAATCGGTGGTTCTAGTAGAGTTTCAGATTGTCTTTCACTTTTAATGATAATTTTCCAGTAATGTAAATTTATTCCTCTTGACCTTTTTGCCATCAAAATTGATAATGTAGATTTATATTCTTTCATCTAACAAAATTAACTAAGGGAAGAAGTATTGCGTGATGTAGATTAATTAGAAAATAAATAAGCTAAAAGAAGGTAAATTACTCTTTTCCACTGATCATATCATTTGATAAGATTACATTCACTGAGGTGATTTTGTTTTGTTATGGCTGAAAAAGCTGCGGCATATATATTGGACGAGTTACCTCATATTGTATTTCTGAGGAAAAAATACTGATTGGAAGATATATTGTTTTTTTCTCTCAAATACAAATAATATTTTATAGATGGACTTGTAGATCAAAAGTGATCGGTTTATAGGTAGATCAGAGAATGTCATTTAACCTACCGAAACACAAATCTAGTAGTTTAAAAAATTTATTAATTTTAAGATTATTTATTTAATCCAACCACTAGAAACGATATTTCTTAAGGCTTGTTTATTTTAAAAGAAAAACCTCAGTTTTCATCAACATCTCGATCTTTTTTCATTTTTTTATGAAACTGTAATTTTACAGAGTGATTTGTTAGATAATAAAATCAATCGATAAATTGATATTGATAATCAAAATCAGTCTCTTTTATTTGTTTTCTATAAACTATAATAGGTTATGATCATTTTCTTTCTACTCCCTAATAATGCTGAGTTAATCGCAAAACTCGGAACCTCAAATGACTTTTTTACTGGTTTCTTTCATCATCATCATTACCTCAGTCACGCCTGAGGTTCTAAGTTCTGCGATTTACTCAGCATCAATCAATATAACTTCTTCCTAGAGTATCATCCTATTTAGTACTGTTTCAGTTTTTGTTAATAATAAGCATATAACATTGAATCTCAATATTGACTACATAAATATAAATAGTAAACATATTAAAGTAATAAAATAAATAAACTCATTGAAAATAAATATCATTTTCCCCATCTTATTCAAACCTCATAAACGGTTTTTTTGAGAGATTTTCTATCCATCACGTTCTTTATCAGTAATTTTTTTGGCCTTGAATTTTCTTCTATGGATATTTTTTGAATTTATAAGAAAATTTTCTTCTAAGACTCATCAAAATAAATAAATAAACGTTCTGAAATTATCGAAGCCAAATCGTGTTGATTTAACAAATCGATCGGAATATAATGAATAATTGAAATAATCGAGTATAAATCGTTTTCGAATGTGTGATCATATGAAATCCATGGAAAATACACGTGAATGAGTTGTTCGTGTCTTTCCATTATGAAGAGATCTTCATTTGGTTATTGATCGATTACACATCAAAACATGAGGGAATTCGATCTGTTTAAATCCGTTAGTGAAATATTACGATACGAAAAATTTTCCTTGAAAATCAAAACATTCTTTCTATTTCAAAAAAATCCTATCAATCCTTTTTTTTGTTATTATATAATATTTTAAGAAATTTTCATGAGAACCGTCAACAAAATTTGAGGCTATCATGTTATTCAACGATAGAAATTATAATGAGAATGAGGTAATACGTAACTCAATAGAACTGAGTGCAGTGGCGTTTGCGAAAAATTGCTGGCTAAATTTGTTTCATCTGCCTACGTTGATTGTAGCCATAAAATCTGAAACGATGACTTTTTGCAGGTCATCGTGGTTTATACCTCATGAATTTTGTATCCTCACCTTATTTGGTATTCAAATCCAAATTAATTAACGTTTCAAATAAGTATTTTGCCTGAAAATTACAACACTTATCGCAATTTTACCTCCATGCAACTATTCAACATCTAATCAATTCCCTACCTACCTACCTCACTACTCATATTCATTTTAATCAGCTCGGATATTTTGAATTTTGTTAGAAACGAGGTCGCCAGCTTTTCGTTGTTCTCTGAAAAGCATTTTAATTTTTCTTAACTATTATGCAATGTAATTTAAAAAAATAACTTGCAAATGATATTTTTTAGATAAATATGATCAATATTGTACACTAAGCTTTATCAAAATATAAATTTATCCTCAAAGGATGAAAATCTAGGTTCATTTTTTCTTCGTAGCGAAAAAAAAAATGAAATACTTTTGAATAGATGCCAATTTACTAACCAAAAATTAATAGACACATTAGGAATACGTATTGATTATTTCGAGCGTTAAAGTATAGTGTCACCACTATGTAATTATCATTTTCAATTTACATTGGAATATTTTCTTCTAGTTGATCTATTGGGATTCGTTCGGTTTGGCGTTACTTGAAGAACTTGAAAATTATGGTGGAACACCACGTGAAGAATTACGAGCATGGCAAACGTTGTTGCACATCATCAACGAGAACATGTTGGCTGGATATTTGGATGCGAAAAGCGACAACAATGAGTAGAAGCCGGTTAGGATCATACGAGCTTTTGCCTCACTTTTCATATACGAATTTGTAAGCTTATTTTGTTCTCAATCAGATACTGTTTAGTTTTCACTAACTTGAATACTCAAAATGAACTAGATATAAATATTCAGTCTTGAAATTATTGATTGCTTAGGAGACTTTGTATTTTTAAAATTGAGTGAGTAACTTAATGGCTTTCATACTGATATTATATTCAGCTTCAATTCGATTTTTATCCAAAAGTAATCTATAGGAAATAAAACAGATGATTTTCACTAAAAATTTTAGTCTAATTAATCCCTTCCATCCCTCCAGGGTCGGCAAATTGGTACCACATAAATCTGGGCAAGATAACTAGCAATGACTTGTTGAAAGGTGGTCCATTGAAGTCACTGTGTAGATCAAGCTCAAACTTAATCACTTCTACGATATCACGTTGAACACGAATACGTTGCCGCAACGTGCAACACGATTTGATCAACACCAAAACTTCACCTATTTTCTAAATGAACCGTGACGTTATGAGAATTGTTAGAACGAATTTGTTTCTTTAAAAGCTAATAAAATTTTGGAAAATATTGCCGAGTGTTTTTCTTTCTTCTCTTCATGAATATTCGACAAAGTAGGGCGTGTAGCGTCGTGCTGCGATGATAAGGAGGCTCGATCGCAGACAAGCTTTTTATCTCTCCAAGACTGATACAATGATACCAGAATAATAGGCTGAGGTTCAGTCTTAATTAACTGGAGATTGGTTGCCTCAAAACAATGTTCAATCTATTGGTATTCAAAACATTTTCATAAGATCATGGGAAAGTTGATTAAGTGACATATCCCTCAATGACGAGGTTGACAGAAGTATAACGATAATTGATAACTCGAAAAAGCTCCTCTTTATGAAAGAAATCATTCATTTCATTTGAATATTTATATTTTTATTATTCATATGATAATAAAACTTCTTATTTTTCTTTTAAAACTGTTTCATATGAAATGATTCCATGATGTCACTACTTTTTAATATCACAGAAATTAGTGTTTTTTTTTTCACGTTTCGAAGTAAAATATGAATTACTTTTGTGGTCGTATGAATTTAAATTTACTTAATTCTTGAGTGATAGCAGAAAAAAAAAACAACTATAGTAAGTTTAATGCAATATAACACTTTAGTGAATATTAAACGTTAGGTTACCTCAATGGCTGAGGAGGACGATCTCGTGAAAAATCTTCAATGATACTGAGTCAATTAAAATCTATGCGACCTCGAGCGAGACTCAAAAAATGTCAACCAAGTCACTCATCAATGTTTGAGCGTTGACCAAAAGCGGTCAGAAGACGATTCATTTCCTAAACATTTCTTTTTGAAACGGAAATTTTTTTCAAAAAAGAGAAAAAATTGATTGTATGGTAAATATTTAGACAAATATATGAACTGATATAAATAAACATTTTTTTTTCGAGGTCTGATTTGTAACTCAATAGATATTTTATTTTATCAGACAATTTTCATAACGTTGACGATTCCTTTTCCTGCTTAATATTGTTCTATTTTTCAAAATATTCAATACTATTAGTATTCATCGATTAAAAATTACCGTACTTTTTAACGTATGAAAAAATTGCAAGGGATAAGAATACAAAAAATCAATATTTATGCTATATGGAATTGCGCTGAGCCAGCCGCAAAACGCGTAACCTCAGAGGGGTGTCGAACCCGCACTTACAGATATCCGTTCTGCCGTGCTGATCCGTTACACTACCGAAGCCCTCGATCTACGACCACTCTCAATGCTTCACTTTTACTAAGTTATAGTAATTACAATAATTTTAAAATAAAAATACAAGTCACCAATATTTATGATTTAAAATTATGCCAATATTTATAAATATGTGTTTTATTAACTAAAAAAATTTTAAGATGAATTTTTGAGGGGTTTTTTTCGTCATTACTGTAAAAATTGCACGTTTTTGATAAAGTGACTACAAAATTTATTGATTTGATTAAATTTTTTTGGGGAAATTTCATAGTTCTACTAAAAAATTTTTTCTTTTCTCCGATTAGATTTTTATGAACTTTTTTTTCCGCTAATAAATAAAAAATATTGCCAATCAATTCCGTTGCTGCGGTTTTTCTATTTTGTTTTTGTTAATTTTATACATGTTTTTGATCTCAGTTGTTTATTTGTTTATTTTTTTTTTCAATTTCAAACCTCATTGTTTGTATATTTTCAAATAAAATTTCTACAATTATTTTTATGTGACGACATGTGGAATAGAAACTTTCATAAATGAAATCGGGAGAAAAAAAGGAAGAAAAAACGAAAACAAAAAACTAAGGAAGAAGAAAAATGATTTCATCACATTTTCTTGACCAATAAATATTCAATTGTTTTCTATTTTTGGCGTTATTTCTCGCTAAAAATCACGTTGTTCAACGTTCTCCGTCTAATTATTATTGCTTTATGTCAGTGAGGTCTCGTTGAGGTCATTACGGTACGCCTGAATCAATCGGTTTGGTATTCATTGTTTTCGTTAATTCCCACTTCTGTATTGCCTTAACATCTTTTTAATGATATCGACAACAATTACTGATCTCTATTCACGTGAAACGAACGTGAATGCTGTGACGGTAATTGAATCGATTTCATGTCAATCTATGTTACAATCAATATGCATCAATTACATATCATTACCTGTAGCAAACTATTATGACGATTATCAACTTTATGTCAGCTCAGTCAGCTTAACCGAACATATTGTCGATATCATCTCACCAATCGAATTCGTTAAAGGGAGAGTGTTGACAAGGTACTCAGTTAGAAGTTATAAAAGAAGCATTGAGTTAAAGCAGGCCAAAAATCTTGCTTCTTAGTGCAATCGGTAGCACAACATATCGGAAATCTGTAGATGCGAGTTGGTGTTTCGCGTGAGGTTCCACATTTTGTAATTGACTCATTTTCGCGGAATCACGACGACGTGGATCAAAATTCATAATAATTATTAATGATGTTTATTATAAATAACATTTATGTTATACACTCATATCACTCTCAGCCAGTATTATCTTGATAATGAGGGGTACTTTACCCTTCCACAATCGAATAATCTTAACTTTTTCAAATGAGGAACAGATGTTGAACGACATAATTGAGGCGGTATATTTTGTGCTTTAATCATTTTCTTAACTTGAGGTTTTTTTTAGCGAAAATTAATCGAAAATTTATTGTGATAATTGAGAAAATTAACGAAAATTACTTGAATGCTGGAATGGCTTCGGGCATTCTCTTTTGAATTCTTAAAACATTTTTTCTATTACAGGAAAATTCTCATATGCTTGTCAGAAATAAAAGCATATTATTTTATTGATTGATTTATTGATTGAATGTTTTTTTTTCTTACACTTCATCATCAGATGACCACAGAAAAGCCATTTCAAAACGTCCGCTTTGCCCTATCCACTATTTTTTTTCCAAGTTTTTCTTCGAAGATCGAAAAAAAAGTCGTAACCAATCCGCATCGTGTGATTTCATTGTGATCGCAAAATCGAAGAGAAAATCGATACGAATCGATAAAAATGTACGGCTGATAATCGATTTTGCAAGTTTGACTGTCGATTCACTTCCAATACGACATTTTTCACACATTTCCTCAAATTAAACAGTTTATAGGTCAAATCTTTTTTACGCATATCAAGCTGTTCACGTGAATCCTTTAAGAGGAAAGAAAATGATTATTCATCAAATTAAGGAATTCAAATAGTGGAACAAAAATGTCGTTTAACAACTTTTATCGTATTGAACAATTCACTTTTCAAAACATCTAAATAAATATTTATTCATCGTTCTATCAATAAATATCAACATAATAAACATATATTAGTAAACAAGTAAATAATATTTAGAACGAATATTTATAAACGTATATTCTATTTCTATTTTATCTAAACTACGAACTTTTTTTTTTCTCCTATTATCTTTTTCACTAATAATAATATACTCAACAGTAAACAAAAAACGAATAAATAATAGTGAAAAATTTTCACCATGCTTATATGTTTTCCTAATAGATAGAAAATTATCCGAAGATATTTCCGAAGGTGACATCATATTTTATGATGAGGAAAAAAGAACATTGAATTGAGTTCCATTTTTCAATATTAACACCAAATCGATCAATAAATATACGTATCACACTAGTCGAAAACTCATTATGTTGACTATTTTTAGATTAATCAAACTTTTCAAAACGATTTTGTTTAATAGTTGCTTAATTGATAATTATTTTTTTCTTTTTTGATAACTTTTTAAATTCCAAAGTCCAAAAAAAAAACAGTCCAAGTCCAAAAAACAAAAAAATAAATAACTAAAGACGATATCGATTTGAAATCGATGAGAATTTCATCACCAGGAAGATCAATTCCAATGGTAATTGTTGTATTAGCGTTTGAAAAAAAAAAAGAAGCAGACAACAAAGTAGTGTAAAATTTCGATTTCTTGGAAGAAGCTGGAATCGAAGCGACAGGATTTAGTGAAATGAAATTTTATGACCAAAAAAGAAATTCTGATAGGCTCTGATACGGTATCAATTATAAAGTGATATCGATTGAAACGTTATCAAATTAGAATAACTTCGGTGAGAAATCGAAAAAAAAAACCAGCTGTATTTGCTTAATTTAAATTATAAAGTTGTCATGTAATGAGATTTTGAGGAAAAACTAACAAAAACTATGCAAAAGCTCTAACATGGTTTTTAGGATATCATCATAGAAAAAAAACTTGAAAGTACGTCATCCACGTCGTCAACGAAATCAATTGGTTTGTTAGTTGTGACGAAATGGATTTTAGTACTGTGAAATTACCTCAGAAAATCGATCGTATGCTTTTGATCTACGAGTTGAACTCTGAAACTTTCTGTCAGCATTTGTTCTTATCTTATGTCAATATTATCATTTTTATTTTGTGTAACTCGTGAATCTATTTGTAGTCATCACGTAGTCAACTCGATTAGCTGTAAAACCTCAGAAGAAAAAATACAATTTGCTGAAGAAATTAACTCTTTATATACAATTTTTCCGAATAATCCTCACTTATACAATGAATAATCCTGCGAATAGTCATATTTTTAAGTCAATAAAAAGATCATGTTCCTCATTTCTTCAATCATCGATCAATATTTGATAGACCTAAGTACACTGTGGTGACAACGAACGCTTTTTGTTGCAAACTAGGGGTAGAATGAAAAGTGAATATGAAAAAGGTCTCCATTCATTCACCCATGTAGTACTTCTGGATGTGGATGTACTTCTACGCGTACATATATGCATCCACTCAAGTAGTATCGCGGTAAAAATATTAAATCATCCATTCATCTAGTACCTCTGGTTGTATACGTACTTGTAAATGTACATGTATGTACATATAAATATATATGTGTCTGTATGTATTCAGCTTAATTAAGCTCTGCAAATCGTTCGTACACCAATATGTATAGCTTTTCATCCTATAATGTTCTACAAGTCTGCAAATGTGCATATACATGTAGATGTGTATGTATACGTGTGTGTGTGTGTGTGTGTGTGTGTCTGTAGGCGATTCTGCGTGTATATGCGTGTATGTGTGCGAACGTGTCTGTACATACGCGTACGTACGTGTTTATATGTGTCCATCCATGTAAGTATATATCAATATGAATCTTTGTGTGGGTGTACGTGTATGTATGCACATGAGTGCTTATGTATGTGTGTGTGTGTGTGTGTGTCCATATACGTGTACATGTATATATTCAAAAATCATCAAGAACTCGTCAGAAAAAAACAGCAAGCTTCATCCGACTTGCTGAACACCGAACATTACATGCTTGGAATTTTATCACCGATAAAGTTTTTCTCACTCAAAAAAACTTGATTTACAAAAAAACTATTAGACATTTTTTCTTTAAAAGAAAATAAGGAAAATCTATCAATATGCAAATGAACGTGAATTGTAAAGTAAAAGTTTTTGGCAATTTGCCTCAAAGCTCAAACTGACCCTCTGGCCAAAGATATTGAAATTTTGATGTTCTTATCAAAATTAAACCACAGAATTATTGATTTTCTTGAATATTTTCTCGCCATTTCAATTATTAACTGACTGATTTATAATATTTGAACTTGATGACTTTTGGTGCATGAAACCAATTACTTCATTGATTTCTTACTGAGGTAAAAGCCAACACAAGTAAATAAACAAATAATAATAGTAATTATTATTGAAGCAGTTATAAGCAATTATAATAACAATTTAAAAAATGATAATAAGTGTAGTAGTAGTAAAAATAAAAATAGTAATAGTAATATAGAATAAAAATAATAAATGTACTAAATAATTCCACTAATTGGAACTGATGAATTATTTGAGTTGAGAATTAGAAAATGTTGCCATCATCTCCTTCAACTTCATCGCTCTCGTCTTCATCGTCGACGTCTTCGTCTGATTGAAAAATCGTCATCGGCCTTTTGATGAACGCCGTGGTCGAATCGACCACGAAGGTGGAACGTTTTTAAGTCGCTTGTTGGGAAAGTGCATATCGCGTTAGTAAGCACTCAAAATTTCCTCTAAGATAAGATAAAGTGTGGTGTTGAATGATTCCCGTAGGAGACGTCACAGATTCGTCTTCAACTCATTGCCGAAGAAGGTGAATAAATGCTAGCCTGATTTATACAACGATTTGAGAGCAGCAATCTGTTGCCAAATCTGTCATGTTTATCTTCTTAAATTTATCTGGTATCTATTAAACGACCTCGGAATGTGGGCTGGGTCTACCTAACGAAATTTACTCTTTTTAATTTAAGAGGAATAATGGATGTAACAAAAATATCACGAGCTCGTATATTATATGTTGTCTTCACGACAATAAAGAATTCAATTATTTCAAATCAACTCCTTGAACTTACAGCTTACCTCTTACTACCTCAGAAGATGAAACAAATATTAGGTAAGTTTATGTATTCACACGATATTGAGCTAGTCACAAATGCTGAGCCTCAAACGAAACTCGAAAACAAATCCTACACTGTTTGACGTAGAAGAATCCTTAGGTGGAGATCTGAATTCATAAAATTTTAAACCATCTTATCTTATCATAAATAACACAATATCTATACAAAATGGATAAGTTGATTAATCTAATGACGTACAGCCAAGAACTTCATCTACCTTACTCAGTTGTATTTTGGAGGAAGCATGTCATTTCTTAAGACACATTTATTTAACTCATATCAATTACTTATCAATCAATAATTCTGTAATTGAACGGTTTATGACTGAATACATTTTTCAGAAACCTCAATTGGGTTCTCTAACGAGATAATTACAAGGAAAAAAACAGAAAGTAGGCAGAAAATACAAACAGAAAAAGAAAAACAAATAAATAAGTTCAATTATGATTGTTAGAAGATGCGTTCGATTGAGGAAAACTTTCCTATCCCTTTTTCTTTCTTCATGGATTGTTTCATAGGAAACATTCAAACACCACATGCATTGGTATCAATGCATGTACGAATTTCTCGTTCATCGTTTGTTGACAAACGCATTACTGCAGAAAACGATTAAATGTCAAGTCAAATAAAATAATGAAAAGCTTAATGAAAAAATAAAAATGATTATAAATAAAATTTATTACAACGAATACAATATAGGAAATTTACAAAAAGTGTTTTTGACGAGTTACTTTGTTGTTTACGTTTTGTTTATTTATAAATTAATTTATATTTAATAAGCTAATAATAAGCTTAATACAAGCTTAATATTTATAACTTTCGTTTCTCTACCGATACACCGTAGTTTTTTATCGTTCTTTTTTTAAAATTATTAATTTCTTAAAGCTTTTCAAAGGAAAAAAACTAATGTATAGTTTTATTAAGGCGTGGTTATTGTTTTTTTCTTATTTGTCAAATATTTTAAAAAACTCTATGTTATTTTATTTAAAAAAGAATAGATGATTTGAGTTTATAAGAAGCTTGTTATGACATGTTGATCTACTGAACCAATAAATTGATAGCCATTTACAATCAATAGATCAATAGATCAATAGATCAATAGATCAATAGATTCAAACAATATCAAAGGAACAATAAACGAGCCAAGAACACAAAGCATAAAAAGCAGTGCTTTTGACCGATCACTCTATGATCTACTACTTCCGAAAAGTTTTTATAAAACCTTTAAGTAAAAGGGAGATCAAAAAGAAATTCAAAGAAAAAGAAAAGAGATAAGAAAATAAGTGAAATATATAATCAGTCTGAAATTTGCTGATAAAATTTTGTTTTTAAATATTTATAAAATTACAGCAAATGATGATTGCTTTCGGAGCGTAGCCATTACATGTATATAACAAAATCTACAAAAAAACAACCTCATGTAGATCAACAGTGAATCACTCGAGTTATTGATTGAAAAGCGATTCTCTTTGACTCCACTATGAACTCTGTTCGCTCGTGTCGCCGCGATCCAAGATGAGGTACAAAATAACTACAAGATAAAAAAAGACTAATGTAGATCATTGTATGAGAAAAAAATAGATAAATAAAGTAAAAAAGCATTTATGACTTTTTGCATAAGTTTTGTTGTGTAAATATGTAAATTCATATAATTTGCAAAATTTTGAAATAAATACAAAAATATTTCTAGAAAACATTTACAAAAGAAAAACTAAAAAGCAGCACTTCTTCCTCCTACGAATTAATTAGATTCATTTATACCATACAAAATAAAAGTGTAAAGAAAAGAGTTTTTTTTTGATGTGAAAATGTCCTTGAGGTGTTGTTTTGTTGTGATTTCGTTGCATTTTTTTTCGCTACAAAGAAAAGTTCATTTAGCTGGAAGTTTCATAGAGCAACATTCTGCTGTACACGCAGTAGATGATCGTTGATCATGGTCATCTGAGATCTGACGACCACGACGACGTTGACGACGTTAAGAACGTCGACATCTACATGTATTCAATTTGAACTGATCACCATGTCGGTAACCAAAAAAATGAGCTTTGTTTGTGCACGAACTTACGACATCAAAGCAAAACTACTGTGTCAACTACTAGTTACTGTATGTCTTACTTATAAATTAACTGGTTCATACTTTGTAATCATCACTACTGTTTTCAGCCTGCTTGTTTATCTACTGGAATTCAAATACTCCAAAATATCCTAAAAAATTACTTCTTCCTAAATAATTGGAGACCGTGTTTATAATGAAATAACATCGTGCGATACAGTGGTTGATGTAGCTCGTACATAGCATGCTTATCGATCAAAAACGCGCGCAAATCGATCAATTGTAACATATGTTGCTGTTGAATATAGACGGTTATATATGATTTCTGTTCAAGAAAATTGTCTGGTTTGCAAAGTAATCCAAGAAATTGACGAACAATAGTTCAGCCCAAAAAGATTAAGGAAAAATTTTTCTAGAAAAAAAAAATGCTTGATTTGAAGCATTGTGAATGATTCAAACAGTACTTCTTCATAGAGTAGTAATTCAATTAAAAGGGAGGAAATGTGAATGAGTATTGAATGAGGGAAAATGGTTTCAAGTTGATTTCTCAGTGCAATTTTGCCACTAATATTTATACAATAACGAGTAACAATCTATTAAAGCTGTCATTATGTTGTCACATTTTAAAAATCACATGAAAATTTATTGGTACAGTCCGCAATCACAGAAACTTTTTAAGTACAGCAAACCGTAACCAAATACAAAAGCAACTGTTACACAAACTGATAAATAAAAAAGTGAATGGGGAAAAAAATGATTGTACCAATTCATTCTTTTTTTTCTTTAGAAACAACATTTGAAAGGTTCGAAGACTGTTATTGAATTAGAAAAAAAAAACGCCACGATACGATTCAATAGGTGGTAGATCTAGAATGTGGAAAAATCTTTTACATTTTAAAATCTATTCGTAATAAAAACGCCAGTGACGTCATCAATAGGTCTTACTAACACCAATTTTCATTGACCTAAAACATCGATAGAAATAAGTTCAATAGGTAATCAAGTTTCTCCGAAATATTTCATATATATACATTTTTAGTTGTTAAAAATAAGAAAAAAAGCTAAATAATATGAAAAGGAAGAAGACACAGAGAAAAAGACAAAAATGCATAGAAAAATCTCTGAGTTTTAAAATTGTAATCGTACAGATCATCGTTATCTTTCAGTGTTATTCTATCGATTTTACTTTAACTATAATGACTCATATCAATTTTTCTCTAATTTTTAAATAATTCTTTATAATATCGCATTTTATAATAAAGTATCATAACACTGATATTCATATAGCTATTTTATTAAATAAACAACAAAAAGTATAAGTAGAGGAAGATCCAGTTTTGAAAATGTGACAAAAAGACTCATGAATGATATCCTCATGTTGAGGAATCAATGTACATTGATCTACGGTAATCAAATGGATCCGAAACATGCGGAATGCCAAAGTGGCGTTGCGACGCCGCGGTGACGCGTACGACATCGCGTCAACTACGAGCGGTGTGATCACCCTTAAATCTGATCCAGTTAGATGTTTTCTATATTATATACATATAATATATATATATATACTATATTTAAGTTTATATTCGTTATTGATCGAATTTTTGGAGAAAATCGATTAGATCTGGATTCAAATTGACATTGACGTCATCAATATGAAAATAATGTCAAATTTAACTGCCGATCTATATTGTAAGTATCTGATCTATAATAAGACGATATTTTTCGTTGTTCTTTTGTTTGATGGACCATACTCTCGACAGCTTTAAAATATTCCTAAAAATTGAAATCAATGAAACATACTTTGTACTAATTAACGAAATAAAAAAACAACTACTCATTGATTGAATTTTATTTGACCTACGTCAATACTGTAATATTACATTTATAAAGTAGTAATAATAAAATGTTTAGTTTGACCTTATAACTAAGTCATTATCAAAACAACATTAGTGTCAATACTTATAAATATGTTTATATTTTTATATTTATGACTTATATATAAATCAAATTTGAAAAAATTCAATTCGTTGTTGATGAAATTTTATAAGACAAGAAATAAACATAAAGCAATAAAAACTCACTTAATTTAGCAACTAAAAAGCAACTTTTCATCGTTCCACTTGAAGCCAATGAGTGAGATTTTCATCGAAGAGAAATCACTAAGCAACATTATTTTATTGTTGTTATTGTTATTGTTCTCCTCCAACAAAACAATTTCATTTTTCAGATATTCTTGTTTACCAAACAAATATTTACCACTACAAAATGCTGAAAAAAATGCGCAAATTAGTAAACAGAGGAAAAGCGTCACCCAACTATTCAGTAATAAATAGTGTCCTACCGTTTATAACTCATATTAATGTTAATTAGATTCATACATTTCGTTAAAATAACATAAAATATAGAGAAATAAAGTAAAATATGCGATTTAATAACTACTAAAGATAAGGTAAATAAAAGCTTCTTAACAATGTCTACCTAGTATTCCAACTATATCAACTTCTTATCAAGAAAATAAGCCGCCTACGGCAATATCAGCCATATCACTGATATTTTTAAAATGAAAAATATACATAATCATAGAAACATATTAATCAGTTTTCTTAACTTTGTCAACAAAAGCACTGCTGTATATAAATGTTGTTAACAAAGAACTTTCTTATTAGCTTCATCTTATGGTCATTGATTTTCCAGTTCGATCTATAGAAATAATAAAGAATATCAATTGTTTACCAATAGTAAATAAGATTATTTACCAAGCATAACTGTAGGCAACGAAGAAAACTCCCTTGAAGCTTGCAAAATCTGCCTTGTATTTAATTTTGTTGAATGAAAACGCAAATCTTCTTGATGTCATAACAATTTTTGAGCAAAATCAAATATATAACATTATGACCACACCATGGTAAAATAATAAAACTCATAAATCTCTTGAAAAAAAAAACAGTATAACAAAAAACAAATATTTGTAGTATAATTCTCAATGACTTTATGGAATTTATCTCTTTTATCATTACTTAAGCTATCCGGTTTGACTTACTATATATACCGTACTACACCAATACTTCCTAGCCAGTGACTACTGTAGCTGACAATGGGAGGGACTTGGCTCGTTGCCCACGTGGTCTCTAGCCGTCATCGGCCAAATGCGGACGGTTAATGCAGGTCTGTACCCGACAATAGGCGGAGTCAGCGGTTCGCTGTTTATAAAAGCCGAATCGACAACGGTGCTGATCTGCTGGAAGCTCTAAGAATACTCATCGAGCACATTATATTATTCAGCCTATTTGCTGGTGAAATATGATCAGTATTATTCATCCAACTCGTGATACACTTGAATTTGCATATCGACAGCCACGACAACTCACAAATGTGAATTTGTCAAGGCCAACACAACGATTTTTATCATACAGGTGATTATCAAAAAGCAGAACTTACAACTTAAAATATTATTCATGAAATTTTGTCTTATAAGCATTGCGGCTCATCATTCACGATACCGTATTCCTTTGAAGTTGAAAATTATTTCTACATTACCAATTTTCACGTGATCGATACGTTTAATTTAATCGTACCATTATTTTCAGTATACGGGAGCAACGACATTGAACTTTTCTCGTAGTCAGTTAACGATCTCGACGCGTTCTGTACAATTTGACAGAGCAAGATGAACTTGATTCATTTTCTACTCATAGCTTAACAATATGCGATGATTCTACGATCGATTTTGATTCATTGAAGAAGAAGAATCGAAATTTTTGACTCAATAGATGTCGGTTGTCCTCACTTACCCACTTTTATGCTTTCATAAAATTTTGTGTTCCATTCGTTTTTCTCAATTCTTTGTTGAAATATGAGCTTTACACTTGATTGAGTCTTATTGAGACTCCGGAGACGTGGTCATAACTGCAAATGTTCTATTATGATTCGTTAATTAGCATATGTACAGTTGATTTGTTATGAACAGTTTTATTTCATAATAGTTGTCAATTCGTTTCCATATTAACAAACATAATTTGCAAACATACGATAAAGGAAGTACACAACAAACAATGCAGAAAATCAACAATAACAGCTTTTATCAACAAAAAAAATAACGTGTGATAATTCTATTCTATTCATTTCAAACTTAGTAAATGACAATGAGCTTTCTACCTTTATAGTCCATATTAAAGCTGATCAATCATGTGACAGTCACAATTTCTACAATAATGTTTGTCAATAGCGCTACACAATTTGTCGAACTTTCAAGAAATAAACATGTTAAAAAAAAGACGGTGTAAAATTACATACGACCACATCATAGCACAAATAAATGAATTCCAGTGTTAAGCGACTAACACCATAATGTTCCTTACAAATTGTTAATTATTCGGCATATTGAGGAGTCATGAGTAGATCGAACGAGCCAGTTCCTCCTCTAGTGATAGATCCCATAACAAGACGTGCCGAAGGTGAACTTAGCATGTCCTCCTCACCTAAAAATAGTCAATGAATAAGACAACAAGTGTAAAAATTATCACAGCAAAGTAGAGTTATAAAAGATGTTATGCACAAAAAGTTCATTATAGGAGAATACAACGTGTATATTGATGTCATTATTGTACATTGTCCTCATTGTTGAAAACTACATGGTAAACACAGAACAGTCATTACTCTCTAGTGTGACCCTTTAGAACAGTCTTGAATACAAAAAAAAGAATTATTATAAACCTATATTGCTCCAGTCATTAATAAAATCAAAAATAGGAAAACAAAAAAAAACACAGAATAAGTCGGAAATAATGATATTACTTCAAAAAATATGACAGCATAAATGTCCGATTATATGTAGTGCTGTCCGACAAAAAAAATCTAAACTTTTGAAATCTCAAAGCTGCTCTTCCTTTAATCATAATCCATTGTGACTGATCAACGAATTTCCCACACAAAAAAAAAGCATGACACTGTAAAAAAATGCCACGATATGCTTGCCCATTATTGTTCTTATTTTAGCAATGTTGTTCTTTTTTACGAAGTATCAACTGAGAAAACTCCATTGAACTACTCATTAAGTTGGTGCAAACTCAATCACTACCGCAATCACATTTACATTTGCCTCATGCTATGACGGAGGTAATAGCCACGACTGAGCGTACTACTAGTGAATGAGCGACGAAAAAAATCATCGGTTGGGAGAAGATGAACGACCTTATCTGATTGTTGAGACTAAAAATCATGCAGTACCCATCATGTACTTCATCAATATAAACTGTATGATTTGTTGTATTCTATTATACACCTAACATCAATTGTTCTTTTAATTAAGATAGTTCAATTTTATAGGTGCTGCATTGATACGCATGCACTAATGAAGACAAAAAATGAAATGTCACGTAGAACAGAAAAGTAGTGATGAAAACTTGAATTTACCCATAAACATCTAGCAGTTTCGTTCAGTTTAGGCATTTCAAAAAACCCTCTATTTTTTTTCGTTACAGCAAATTACGTCGATCGATTTGAAATGAAGCCAGTTTTCGCTTTTGCATGCTATCACGTGACATTCATTATTCCTTTATAAATGTTAGCAGTAATGTATTAAATAAATAATAAAAAAATTTCTGCACAGAAATTTTCATGATGCATTCATTACATGAAAACGATAGACTACCTTAATCTCATAGATGATTTATACAATTACTCACTCCTCAATCCTTTGATATAAATTTTAAATTGTTTCACTGACTCATTCTTTACCTCAACGGCGATATCTCTAAAGAACTCGTAATAAGCGGTGATGAAAAAATCTAAATAGACAAATGAATGAGGGGAAAAAAATTCATAGAAGAATATCGAAATAGGAATCTTAGTAGCTTCAAAGATATTTAGTAAACTTGATACTTCTTCGTACGTAATTCGATGAAAATTGCTTTGTTTACTCATAATAAAATTATACATGAAACCAAATTTGTTTACAATTTTTTTGTTCAATGTTTTTCTTTGTTTTGTTTCTACAACTACACAGAATCGTTTTTGGTCCATTATGTAAAGGAAACAACGAACGCTACAAATATTGGTAAAAATAGTGTGATCATTTGTTTTATTGAGAAAAAATAAATAAAGTGCGTGCATCTCCTAAAAATAAGAGAAGACTTGAAGATTTAATTTTACAATAAAACGATTGAGTGTGTCACGTTATTTTGAATTCCTTAAAAAGCGACGAAGTCAGAAAAAAATAAAGTTATTTACAAAATTGGCCTCAAGAATGAAAGTCAATTGACACTCACATATCGATTGGTAAAAACTTATGTAAAAAAAATAACTCATATCTATCTGTTTCTAAGAGGATGTTTATTTTCCTCCGTTCCCATAATATCCGATAAAAACTGACAACAATATCAATCATAAACAAATTTTCACGAATATCTTCAGTTGTTTGGTATGAGGGAAAATCGTGAATCAGCTTCGTAACCAAACAACGTTGAAAAAGAATTACCTGATCGTCAGAAATAATACTGTACAGCTAATGAAAATTTTAGCGTAATGACACAAAGGAAGAACAAAAACAAAACAAAAACAACAACAACAAACTCCAAGAATAAAAGCTTTAAACACATTTAAAATGATAGAAGAATTATTTAGCTTATAAGAAGGTATTTAAAGTTTAATGATACATATGCACTATAGTTTGCGATAGAAATTTTTATGCTTCATCTTTTGCATGTATAATGTAATTTGCATAATCCTAAAATATATAGTTACTTAGTGTCTATTCGTCAACTAACTTAGCAATTACTAGCCATTGTACAAGTGTTTATATTTGTTCCATATATTTTATTTTTAAATTGTCTTCATAAACGAATTTTCATAGGAAGTCATCAAACGACATCAGCCATAACAACAACGACGATAAGTTCATTTTATGATAATATTTGTTAGAGATCTATTTTTAGCACATTCATTCATTCTCGTGTCTCTGTCTTCTTCTTCTTCTTCTTCTTCTTCACTATCGGCTAGATGAACACATTACAATTTACTATAAATGAAATAAATTGTCATAAAGATAAGTTTTAGTCAATTTTACATCGTCGCTTAATAGTTGCGTTGTAATCCGCTGCAGCGATAACGGACAGAATGTTAACAAATGGACATTTTTACGACAAATCAAATGATTTCCCCACTCAAAAATATCGATAGATGGATACGATAATTAATTACAACACCAACTTATTCGCCTTAAAATTGTTAATAGAAAAATGTAAACAAAAACATATCCCACTTTTCGATAAACAAACAAACCAACACTTTTGAGGTTTAATGACTGATCATTGACACTTCAACATCTCCGCTTTCTACACACCTCCATGAAATGATCACATATGGCAAATGAATTGAGGTCAATATAAATATGATACCGAGAAACTAAAAACTAAATCAGTTTTGATATTTTATCGTCGAGTGTTAAGATTATTTCACGCTTTGTAATACTAGTTTGACGACACAAAGTACGTCCAACAGTTTGCGAATTCACGACCATAAAATACGTATAATTAGGTTAATCAGATCATTTTCTATCGACACTAACCGTATAAAAGCGCCTCCTTCATGAATGACATTGTCGTTTCAAAAGTCATTTTCTGAAGCGGCGACGACGACGATGACATTGCACCACGATTGAAAGGAGCTATTTGTCCGGTAAATGTCATGTAATCTGCAATGAGTGACAGATGCCTCCTCGACACTTCGATACCGTAAACAGCAAACACACTGTTCATTTCCTGAAATGAACGATAGATATAAATTTAGAACTACACTTTGTTGGGTAACACATTTTTTCTTCATATGAACATTCAACATTCCTCATCATTGTTATATTCACTTATATTAATTCTTTCGCTCTTAAAACATCCATAATTTTCCATCCTTCAATCTTCCATAACAGTGATGGTGCTGCAATAGTAGTAATCCAATATTCAAACTCATAACCAGTATTTGTTCAATGAAATATGATGTATAAACGTCGAAAACCACATAATCCCTAATTCTGCAGGTTAACTTATGAACTCTTTAGCTCTGCATTGTCATCCCATTTCCTTTAATAGTCATAACGATTACGTCCTGCATGATTTGAACATTGTTAAGGCCATAAAATTGACGGTCCAAAATACGATGTGTATTGACATTCCATTTCAGAATCCCCGACGAAAATAAACATGTGCCAAAGTTCACCGTCGCCAATGAGCAAATCTGTTTATTAGATTAAATACTTCTCCACAACTCAAACGTCAACGATCACTAGTGATTAATATTTACGTGCGTCTCCATAACTAGCCTCAAAACAAAAATAAAGCTAAAACACTAAACATTTGCTCCATGATTGTGCTATCTAGTTACTCAGTTGGAAAACAAAAACACAACGTCAATTCAACAAGAACAACAAAGAATCAATCATAGCTTCTTCTACTTGACAACAAGGAAAGAAGCTTCATGCAACTCTAACATTCTTTAATATAATGATCATTTTTGTATTCATTTTTGTAAATAGGCAGAACCATTTCTCTATTACGTTCTATTTATCTCAAAACTACATTTATCTTCTCAGTTCATTCCTGTAGGTCATCATATTGCAAATATAAATTTGAGTTCAACATGGCTAAATAGTGATGATGCTCCAGCACTCTTTAAATAATAAAATACTACTCTAAAAGTAACCCATTATTAGAAATCATTTATTATTTTGAAGAAATATAAATATAGTACCGTAATACTAAAACTGATTGTTGTCATTTTGGTGAAGAAACGGTTTTGTTACATGGAAAACTTCTAAGAGCATCAATACTACCGCTGTGTTGTACTTGGAGGAATAATGTTCTCACCCCATTAGTTGAATTTTTTCAAAATTAAATTTTCAATAAAGTGCTTGCACAAACTCAAATACGATTTTTACGCATTAGTTTGCATCGTATAAAGATAAAGGCTTTGTTTATTAAAAGCTAAAATTCAGCTGCTTACGTCACATTCAGTAATTTATGATCAACAATAAAGAAATTACGATTTCAAAAAGCTTGCCTACAGACACTTTTCTATCACTGCTAAACAAGGATATTAAGCTGAAAGCAAAATATTTACAACTAGCCTGGAAAAAGAAACTCCTAATATGAGCTTGTAGTGCTAAATTATGATACATTCATTCTATAAACCTTTGAAGATATGTAGAAGAATTTGAGTGAGTTTCCCATATAGTATGTTAGAATATTGTTTCGATCGTATAGTGATATCAACAATTATCTAACTGGTTCCATTCGATCATTCAATAACGACAAGAATATCGCTGTAGCTCTAAAAATAGTGCATCAGCTTTTGAAGGGAAAACGGAGAGATAGAAAAAAAAACGAGCGAGGCAGCCGAGCGAACACGGTTTCGTGACGTCGAAAGACCAAGGGGCGGTGGCACATAACGGAGAATTATAGCCCCATCATCGATAGAATTACGCTGCAGAAATGATGACGAACTGACACAGAGTAGCAGACACAATCAACACAGCCGTAACCGACTCACATCAGTTCTTTGCAACTGAACACTGTTCGTCTACAGTGATTAGTGATTGGTACGACACATGGACGAGATACAACAGAAAAATAACCTACTGACAAAACGCACGCGCATTTACATCATATCTCCCAGGTTTCATATACCCATTTCAAAGAAGAAAAAAAAAACGGCGTTCGAAATATTATTATCCGTCTGAAGGACAATACGAATACAGCCGCTTCAAACGATTTCAACCTCAACTATTACAATTTGTGAACCTTCAAAAATTGTAATTATAAAAAATTTGCTTATATGGAAGAAGCTGCAATCAGTCAAGGTCAACTTCACTCCTCACATTTCGGTAAACAACCGAATATTGATGTGCAGCTTTTGTAGTTGTTATCACTATCAAATTTGATTTTAAATACATTCTTTTTTCCTCACTTACTCCTAAGACGAGAATCACCATCATACATGAAAAATGCTTCTGCGGATTCATTTTCGACATGTACAGTCGTCACACCAGCAGTTTTGCAGAGCTACAAAAATATTCCTTGAATGATTTAATATTTCACTAATTGAAATGTGTGTTGCAATGATAGACGTATGATTTTTGGCCTACAGTTTCTATCAAGTCTAAAAAGTAAAACTAGAACAATTATAGAAATTACGAAATATTTGAATTAACAAAATTTACTGTCTACAGAACGGATATGTTCAATGACATGCCGAAATTGTTGTTCACGTCCTCATTTCGACTAGAACGAGTCGAACGCATCAAATAGAAAAGTGATTTAGAATCGGACGTCCACATGATAACACGAAATCTAATCATTTAATTGGAATTCTTCTTATCATTTCTCATATTTCTAATCAACAGATTACTATTGGATTGACTATGTACAGCTTTTAGAATAATCAAGAAGAATATGAAAATATAATTTAAAAAAAAAGTGATTTGATCTTTAATGTCGATAGATGAAAGCCATTCTTTTGCCATGTTCTACGAACGATTTATTTTCGTTCACTGTTCTTCAGCGTTTCGTTAATTTTTAGAACTTATAATTTCTAGAACTTTTGCTCGATGTTTTTCTTTTTAAAAGAAAATCTATCTAGAATAATGGTCAACTCATTGATATATTATATTAAGCATAACAATTCCTAAGGCGACAAAAAATTAAATAACGATGAACAACAACGAGAATAATTACATAAAGATTCAAAGAAATGCTTATTATCAATACAGTATTGCTTCTATAGTGTAAGTGATGGATATGAATTTCTTGAATGAACCGAGGTTCAGTATAGTCCTTGTTTAATTACAAATGGAGGAAATTTATGCAATACATTTGTTAAAATAACTTGATAATAGTGATAACCGGTTGATTAGTGATTATTTTCGCGCTTTAAAGCCGCAGCACTAATCAAATACGGGAATCAGGCAATTTCAAACCTACGTCTCTAGCAAATAACAAAAAAAAAAAACAATTCGTAATCACAGGGTTGTTTATAGTTTACACAATAATGACGCTACTCTAATACAACAGATTTTACAACATTCCATAACACCACATCTCATAAAATGACTAATTATCGTTTTTATTATTTACATTTTAGTATGAAGGCATATATCTCCCAAGTACTTTACCGCCTCAGCATGGCTTCAAGATACTTCAAGGATTTCCATATCGACATGAAAGCCTAGCCTAAAGCCTAATAAACCTATCAAGATTCTCCATCGTCTTAATGAAGTAAAGCCACAAGGGGGCACATCCCTCTGATCCGCAAAACCAACAGCTGCCTTTGATGAAACCACAAGAACGCCTGGAACAGTGCTACCTGAAGAATCCAGGTAACTTAGCTAAAGCTAAACTAGCACCATGTGCACAAAAGATCGCCACCATGAACTACAGTCACGCATGAAAGAAACAAATGGAAGATTTCTGGAACCCCCAAAACACGTGAAGACAGGCAGCCTACGTATTGTTTGCCATAAATTTAATTCAATTTAAAAAATCCAATACAGAAATTCAATTTCAACCGTTTACACAATGAACGACATTCGAGAAGGAGGTTAAGTTTGAATATGATGTTATATTGAGATACAAAACTAATTGCAAATTAATTACCAACCATAATGGATAACGTGAATAATAATTTAAGCGTAATTCTATAACTATTTATGTAACTAGTAAAACATACAAAATCGAAAACCAACACAGGGATGTCATCCAAACTTTTTTTTCCCCATATTTTTCATAACATTACTCGTTTCGGTGTCGTATAATGCGCACTGAATAAACTGAGAAGTTCAGAAAACCCGTTTCAATGATTCTTGATACAATGTTGTTCTCTACGTTTACCTACGTTTACCGCACGCACATCAAATTAGATTTTTTTTTGTTTTTCCAAGTTGACAGATAAACACACCAACAATCGTCAAGACCTGTATCATATCACATTAATGTTTTCAAAGATCAACATCATCGTAGGAGTCGTACAAAAAGAAATGTACCTTCAGCACCTAATACAAAAATAAAACAAACGTCAAACACTATTTCGCCTATGCTTTCGATAGTTAGAAATCGAAATTATAAAGAAAAAACCTGGGATGAATAAGTACGAATACCATCAATTTAGTTAACTTCCAAAATGTATTAACACAATTTCATCCAATTTTCTTTATTTGAACCTTCTTCTAGGGTGGGAAAAACGTTGACACACACTTTTGTATAACTTAACAAGCTACAGATTGGAACTCTAGATATCAATAAACCATTCATATATATTGATTTTTTTAAAACATGAAAACGGCTACCTACAAAGTGAAGCAAGTGTAATAAAAGCTGTAGGTTCAAAAACGTAAAGGATACCACAGACTGTATACAAGTGTTACCTTAACATACGTAACTCCCACCTATTGTGGTGAATCACACTGAAATACGAAAAATGATTACTAGTTAGTTAAAAATATGCAGTTACCAATGATTATGGGCAACTTAGATAGGGACTCTTTCCAAATGTTCCCTAATTTTATACAATTGTAAAAATCGGACCAATTTCAAAAAGAACCAAGTGAAGGTCAACAAAAAAGTAAACAAAAAACATAAACGTTGATGAAACAAGGTACGTGACGAAGAAAAAGAAGCAGTCAAAAAAAACCTGCATTATTGCTTTCGAGCACGCTTCTACACCATATTGTTGGAGAAGCAAATTCAAATCGTTGGTGTAAATAGCATTAACATCGAGTACATCTGAGTGACGATAAAATGCCTTGAAAAATGCAAAATTTAAACAATGTAGAAAATTGTGGAAATCACATACTACATGAGTTCTTATCAATTCAATTAGAATATTGAATAAAAAATGCTACTTAAACAACCTATGACGTAGCATTGATATGTTGGCTTGAAGCAATAATGAATTGCTTCATTAAACTGTAGACTGTTAAAACATTCGTAAGCACATAAAAATTCTAGTATTCTTCTACCAATAGTAACTTTTCTAATGTCAGACATCATCGTCAGAACAATTTCACATTGAAAGATGGAAATGACAAAGTAAATCATGATCCGACTCTCTTCTGCCATTTCGAAAAATACACTGCCTTTGAAAATAAAGAGTTTTTACGACTTAGGTTTTAAAAATAATAACTCACGGGAGGTTAGTTATTATTAGAAGCTTTGAAAAATTATTTGGCAATCTTTAAATGATACGTTCACATAAACCTCTCGTGGAAAAAATGCAAAAACAGATAAAATGAGAGTATATTATCAATCAATTTTAGAGCAGCAGTGACGCAGTGGTGAGGGTGCCAAAGTGACACGCAGGTTCGACTCAGTTGGTGGCCGCCCCCAGGCCTACCAAGCCTGCTATCCCTCCGCTGTCGGTAAATTGGTACCAGATAAATCTGGATATAACAACTAGCAATGGCTTGGTAGATACTGGTCAACTCAAGGCAATCAATGTGGCTGACTCGGATTCAACCACCACGATATCACGTTACGTTGAACATGAATGCGTAGGTGCACCCGCCACAAAGAACTAAACTCTCAAATAACCTAACCGCATCTACTCAGGACGGATTGATTCCTTATTAATCACAGGCAACACTTTATTAAAATAAAATGCAACATATATAGACTAAAAAATTTATTTGCTTCCAGAAAAACAAAACTCTGTCGATTCTATAAAATATAACAGAGACTGTACCTCAAAATTGACGCCTTGTGTTTGTAGATACTTTGTTGGGATATCTTGTACTATTTCTTCTATTTCAATGCATCGTTCTATTCCTGGAGTTTGATGAACTACAAACTTATTGATTTCTCTGAAACCTATCAACTTTAAATCATAATGAACAATGAAAAATGTATTACAATAGAGTAATGGAAAACCTTACATCTCAACAATCGTCGCTAAGTCCAATTTGCTTTTGTTAATCAACGGTAGAGAAAATACAACTTCGCACCAACGTTCTGAATTCACGTCAAACTTGTAGTCAAAAATTAGACTTGACAGAGAAGTCACAAACTGAAATATCATTTACTTTGAAATACAAAAGAAAAAACATGGTAAAAAACTCCAAGTCAGTAACCATGTCACAAGAAACGGGATTCAGGAGAAAGTAAACATATTGATACAGACACTGAATTTAAAAAAATAACGTACTCTAATACGTTCCGCAGCAGACTCTTTGCTTATACATGCAGTTTGCTGCTCCATACTTCTGACTTCGCCTTCCTCATCTTTCTGCTCCTCTTCACTACATTCGAAATCGTCTTGATTCTTAACAACAATAAATTTACCAACGAACGTAATTTATGCAATATGACCATTTATTTTTTTTATGAAACATTCGAAAATTCTTTTAAGAATACTCCCAATTATGAGCTATGCTTAGGTTGATGATATCAATTAAAGTTACCAGGAGCATAAGAAGGATGTTGCTGAAGTCTAACTGTTAAATTAGTGAAACACTATGAAAATCGAGCAATACCGAAACTTCACTACTATTATTGCCATTATTATGATGATCATAAAACACTGGTTTATTACAAATCAACAAAACTTTTAAGTTAGAATAACTATTGCAAAAACTGCAGCATAAAGGTGAAAACAAGAAATACTAATATATAATAGCCGAAAATTCAATGTTTCATTTCTAATTATCCTAATGATAACAAGTGTCTGATCACACTACTTGACGTGCAAAAAATAAGAAAAAAATAAGAGGCCTCGGTAGTCTAACGGGTGAGTACAGCAGACCGGATATCTGTAAGTGCGAGTTCAAGTCTCGTCTGAGGTTCCGAGTTTTGCGGCCACCTCGGCACAACTACGGACAGAAAAAAAATAGTTGCAAACTTTAAAAAAACTCCATTTTAAAAAATAGATAGCCAAAGGAAACAATCTATATAAAGATCACCTGATCACCATCGTCATCGTTTTCAACGTGCACACGATCTTCATCTTCTCCTTCATATTCTGCTACATCGTCCCTGAGTGTTTTATAAGAAATCTTACCAACATTAATGTTTGAGAACACGCCAATTGACAGGCGTCAACCACTGACCTCATTGATTCAATCCATATCCCATCTTTTAGGATGACTCACAAGAGTTTAAAAATAGAAGATAAAAATAGAAGACAGAACAAACTTATGTAATAGTCGTGCGTATCAACCCGATGATATCCCAGCGCACCATCTCACTTGTTTTTTTCTTGATAGAAATCTGTCTCTATTTTCAGAGTTCAAGTCTTCCAGTTTGAGTAAAAATTTTCCGTAGGATACATACAGGACAATTGATTAAAAAAGACTTCAAAAATCGAACACGGATCTTACAAGTTCCTAAGTAAGAGGTAAGATGTATAGTGTTGACTTTGTGCAGATTAGTGTAATAGAAGTATCAGAAATTATCATAGTTATTTGTATTTACTTCGTGTAGTTATAGAATTGTACAGCATTTCAATTCATATCACTCACAAATGTCTATTGTGGAGTCTTTGTTCACCTGCATCTGCTTCTTTACCACCAACAACTTCTTCATCTGATGAATTTCCGTCGTTCATATAATCAGCAGAACTGCAATTATGGCTATTATAGAGTACGTTATCCTTTCTTACTAGAAAAAACTGCGATGGGAAAATAAATTCAAAATCTATACGTAATATAATTAAACTGATGAAATTCAAGCTCATACCAATTTGCAAACAATCATACTGTTAGTAACAATATGCATCACAATAATATATATTAGGCATAGTGAGATATTGAAAGAATAAAATTTTTCAATGAAATAGGAGAAGTCACAATAGAAACAAATCCCTTTTCTATTAAATTGAAGCTTCTTTAAAGTTCTCACCGATTTACAGCAGATGTTTCGATACTCCCTAGACCAACACTTATATTAGCAGCCTTTAATTTTCTATGCTGTATTTGTTGATGATCCAGTATATCACGATGCTTCTTGGCAATGGCATTGGTCAAAATGCGTAAAAATCGTTGCTCCACCTAAATACGACAAAGATGTTTAATTTCGATTCCGGAAAGCTAAAACGTTTATGAAAAGGACTAAATATGGATAAAACAAACCTCATGTAGTATTGTTTTTCTACTTAAATGTCTAGCATTCTCCTGTCGTTTTGAAGCCGACAAAGTTTCAATTCGCAAAGAATAACGTCTCCAGCAATCACTAAATTCCATTTATAAGAAAACAGATTAAAAAAATATTAGGGTACCAACGATAAAAATGGAAGTATATATGTGAAATAATTACTGAGAATTTGGGTGACTATGGAAGTAAAGTGATACAACACCTCTCCCATGCGTGCAAAAAATTGTAGAACTGATTCTTCGAAAAAGCTAAAATAAAAATAGCATGAAATAACATGGAGAAGAAAAGAATCCACTTATTGGAATAAATTGACAAGCTGCCTTAATGAGTAAACCAAACCTTTTAGCCCTCGTAAAACGGCTCTGCAAGCTATCCGTGGAAACTAGAGCAAAATACAGTAAAAAAAACTGGGTCCCATTTCCCTGACACCGAAAGGGTCCTCGGTAGGGCAGTATAGGAGAGGACAAGTACGGAGAAGCTGGTAAAATCTCGAGGCCAAACTGCGGCTGCATAGACGTTATAGGGCTAAGTTTAAAATCTGTACATACATTGCACAAACGCTTGCTTCAGAATTCTCAATAGAAGGCTTTCTGATGTACAATAAGAAAGTCGAAGTGGCTGGAAAGAGATGACACTTCCCAAATTCAAAAACCCTTATCCCTACGATCGACGTAGGAGTCTGCTAATGGAAAGTATCATGAAGAAACAGAAATAGTAAATAAAAAATTTATTTAAGATTCAAGGCAGATAAGATTTAAGGATAACGCAGTTTTTCAACGTTCTATACGGGATCCGACCATGAACTTTTACACACCAAATTTTTCTTCGGACGCAAAAGAGAAAAAGTTGCAATTCTTGAAAAATGAAACCTTAAAACAAAACAGATTGGGATTTATACAACTCTTCAGCTAGCTTTTAGGAAAATACCATCATTGGCAACATCAAGGAGGAATATGAGTGGTTGATTAGACACCATGATAGCGCAAAAAATGCCCAGAGTTGAATAAATACTGAGATACGCTTGTTTTCAAGAATTCTTGAGCTCATAGCTCAATATGGAATAGCTAAAGCACCACGTAATTATCGACTAATATCCAAATATGTGAAACGCTGCAGGCAAGCGATAAAAAAAGATCCCAAAGAGAGAAGAACAGAAGTGATGAATGAAGCAGCATAGGTTGAAGAAAGCATTCGCTACGACCGCCGACGTTCACAAATTATAAGACAAAGATGTCTGCTTTTCAACGGCAAGACGGAATACTTACCTCTTCCAAAAGAAAGTGGAGGAGATCATCTGCGATTACTACACGGATATCTTCAGCAGCAAAATTTGTTTACCTTCATCTGAAGAGTCTACAACTAGTTATCAAAACACTGGCTGTACTCTTCACGCTACTTGCCAAAATGCAAAGTTCCAAGCTAGTGTAAAACTAACTGGATCTGCAGCACAAAAAAAGGGACCTTTACAGCATTGGTAGTTATCGCCCAATCTGCCTGTTGCTTGTCATTTATAAGATTTTCACACGAGTCATTCATGACAAGATGGAGAGAATATTGAATGCAAAATAACTGCGTGAGCTAGCACGGAGCAGGGAAATGACTTAGCACAACGTCCAATGTTCAAACAATCACAAGACTCATATAAGCATCACGAGAGTATAAAAAACGACTCTTTTCCATCTTTGATGGCCTTAAAAAGTAGAGAGAGAAGCGGTCATGGAAGCACTGACTGACCAAGCGCTTTCGAGTCCATTTAACAAAATTCTTTGTGGGTTATATAAGAAATTCAACACCAAAATCACCCCGTTTCATAAATATATCATCATCAATGTTAAAACAGAGGTACGGGAAGGAGACATTATTTCGCCAAAGCTGTTCACAGCCACTCTTGAGAACATCATGCGAAAATTGGAATGGAACGATATGGGAGTGAAAATCTACGGTCGGTAACCTCACTATTTTAGCTTCGCCATAAAATAGTATTTATCACATCAAAAACTGAACAAAGCAAACAAATGTTAGCCGACATCGAAAATGCTTTAGACAAATCGGCCTTAAATTATACCTCAGGCTTAGGCTAGATGTGGTATAAACACAGTATATATATATATATAT
>KN716593.1:54291-73734 GCA_000816705.1 Dictyocaulus viviparus
TATATATATATATATATACATATATATATATATATAGGGTGCAGTAGAAACGGTAATTCAAATGTTCAAATATTGCAAACCTGCATGCAAAATTCACACGTTTTCCCATCATGTTCATTCGAAAGAGACCTTGTTTCTTCTCTAGAATTTGTTTTATCCCAGGAACCCTATCGTGACCACGTTTGTCCAACTCCTTTAAAAAGTGAGTCACAGTGCTTCATATCTAAAAGGCATATTACCTCATCATACCTCATTATATATGGCATTAACCCGCTGTTGTAGTTCTAAATAGGCGCTATGCATTCTCGCATTCATCGTTTTGCCTTGAGTTCTTTTTGAGATCAGATCCATTAGTTGAGTACTTTTATCTCCATTTAAAACGAGTGAGACAGCATTAAATGAGAGCAGTTCGGTAATTGTAACCATGAATTGAATGAATAAAAGTGTATCATACTTTTATAATTTCAGTAGCTTCCAAGACCCTTCGCAGAGTGACTGATTGTGGATTTTCGTACCTTTCCCCTTTGAAAAGTCGGATTGGACGAAATTTTGTCGGTGGCACCATAATCAGTTCCCAAAATAATCCATCGAGTGGGCACAAGTTATCAGCCTTAATTAATGTGAAGAACAATTCATGAGCATTAAGTACAATCCCACATTAATTTACTCCTTCATCAGTTAACATTGGAAACAACTTCAGCAAAAGTTTCCCTTCCGTTTTATAGAGGAGTCGAAAGTGTTCGCGAATTTCAGCTGCACGCCATGCCAGCTGTAAAGATATGCGTAATGCATACATAAATACTAAAGAAAAAGAGACAACAAGCAAGTTGTGTCACCCTAATGACATACTTTCTCACAAGCACCACTTTGTATAGCTTTCATCTGTAGATCAAGAGCTCCTTCTGCGTCGACATTGCCATATCCAATATCCTCAAGCAATACATCTTTCTTATCTGAATAGGTAATGGACGTAAAAGTAAATTTTTTTTCCACTGAGATGTTAAACATTCTACCTTCTTCACTGTCGTAATTCACGTCCTCTTCTGATTCTTCCTTAACAGGTCTGTACTTGGAAACCTCTGACTGGAAGCAAACAACAATTAAGTATACCCGACACGTTACTTTACATCAACGTTATATATAAGAAAAACTTTCAAAAGACAAGACCGATCACACATTCGAACCATTACAATTGAAATTTCTGTTCTTAGCGAATCTTGAAATAGTTAAAAGAAACTTTTGAAGCAAAACTCTATAAAAGCTTGGAATCATAGTATGACATATCGGCTCAAAACATTTTTAATTTGAATTTTTTTTTTCACTAAACCAAAAAAGGTTTCAAAGGTAAAAGACGAGGAAAAGCGATCAGTAGTAAACTAATGCACGTCCTGTTAAATCGAAAAAAAAAATTGCGCGGTAACTGTAAATCTTATGGTCAACTTCCACTGACCCATTTAAAAGAGTGAGACTTGCATGCAAATCCTCAAATAACATATATATTAACGTTTGAGTTACCTTTTTTCTTCTACTTCCGTGAACAGTGAAGTCAACAAGCACGCACTGATAACCATCATTGCGTATCTGTCCATTAAATCCTTTGCATAGTGGACAACGTGCTTTTCGTTTAAACTGTGGATACAGATAGAATCAAATACTATATAGCTTGAAAAGTGTACTACGGACAAAACTGACCTATCAAATGATACGGACAAAATTGACCTACCAAATGATCTCTGAGATAGTTCTTAATAATGGTTCTGCGTAAATCAACAGAAATTTTTGTTGGTAAATGAACAGAAGAAGTTGCTGGTTGAGCAATATTATCAGCGATTAATTTATCTAATTCAGCAAGCATTTGCATCTCATCCTCCTTGCTTATTAGAGTTGCTAAATGCATGATACAAAATGCAAAATTTTAACTTTGAATGACAATGCTATGAAGAAATAATTGGTAATATTGGAAAGAAAAGTTACTTCGGGAGTATGTTAGAAGTTCTTTGAACTGAGTTTCGATCTCCTGAGCAAGATGAGGTACACCTAGTTCAAAGCACCTGAAAGCAATCTCAGGGTGGTACAAACACAGTGATGACTTTGAATATATTAAGTTGACATTTTTGACCTCAACTGAGCTAGCAAAATCTTTGTAGCTACGCCACTAGTATCACATGTGAAACGATGACACTGAACACATGAGCCCTTCAGAAGCTGAAACAGACTGTATCTACACTTGGAAATAGCAAGACAGCGTCATGATATGATAACTATATAACCATATGATAACTTACATTGAAACAGAAACTGAAATGTATAGGACTGAATACAGGGACATCTAATCGAATATGCCCAAAGTGACCTAAAAATAATGAACTACAGAAGAAAAGCATAGTACACATAAGGATGTTTAATGTGGTGAAACAAATTGATGGAAATCATTAGATTGATGCATTTAAAATGAAACTACTTTATCTTACCTGGACAATGAATGTCATACTGTTTACACGTTTCACACCTATCGTTTGGTTCCAAAGGACCAAACACTGGATCATAGAGACCACCTCTAATTGGATGACCAACCTAGAAATCAATACATCATTTTAACACAACTAATTTCCTCCAATAGTTAACGAGTTAATTTTTTTCTCCACATAATTTTGAAAAACGACCTCATCAAAGCTACGTGTTTGTTGTACACGCAATACGCTGAGCTTCTCTATTTCATGTGGGAAATAATTTCGAAGCTTCAATTTATCAAACTGCATATATGGCTCGTCACCCGATCTTACAAAGTTTAAGGCATACATATCGTAAAACTGTCTAGTGTCACCTGAAACAAACTTACACAAAACGGCATATTAAAAAATTGCATACAGCATTACGTTAATTATTGAAGAAAGCAAGAAATGAAATAAGGAAATAAAAAGTCGTAACGGAATTACATGATAAACAAGTACACTTACAGCAGAATCATAATATAGTTTACAATGAATTAAAGATATCCTGCATTTTTGAACGCATTGCAACTAAAATTCTTATTCGTCGCGTGAATTACAATGTCTGCTTTCTTCTCCTCTTACAATTTATTTTCGTGGTCAAGGCTATATAAGATAATTAACAAATCTTATCTTATGAACAAATCCTAAAGTTAATATTCAAATGTTAACGAATTATATACGAAACATGCTGACTGGAAAACTTATTAGACAGTACTGAACTCTAAATTTTGAAAAGAAAGCGGTACATTACACGGATTTGTTTTCGAATTAGGCGTAGAACGCAGACTACATTAAGTCAGCAAATCAACATTATGTTTAAATATATATAAAAATTAGCCACTGTGCATACTACGTTATTAGTTTTTACACATTTCTCTAAAATACTTTTCCTCATCCTCACAAGTACGTTTAGAATTGACTGACTAATCACCAAGATATGGAAGTTCTGGTCGATTTGAAGCAAATAATCTAACTAGTTATCATAAACAATTCAACAGTGCAATCTTTAGCCTCTTCCACCATTGGATAAACACAAAAACAATGGACAAAATTTAGCGTTAATCACTCTTTAGCAAAATTCTCAACGTATCAACTTTATCACGAATCATACAGGTGATTTAGTGTTAATACGTCACCTATAATGATTTGCTGTGACCAATCTCTATTAAATAAGTTGCTTTTATCCCCCAATGAAGTACTAACTCATCGACCCTTAGCTTGGTTGAGCACAGAAATGGATCTTGTCACCAATCCATATCTATTAATTGGCAAGTACTAATAAACTGCACTACGCATCAGCATTACCTGGATGTATTTTTGGATATTTATAAAATATAATCGTTTTGAAAAGAAAATCAACAACTTCAGAACGCTTTCAACGTCAAGAACGTCATCCTTACTCATTTTACATTGTTTTTTCTTAGTACCTTTTCTTTTTTTTTGCTAGAACTTAATAGCTTTATTATTTTATTGGACTGCTGGAGCTTGTGGTTTACTGTGTTCGAAACATTGGAAATAGAGCAATACAAAAATTCACCAAACAATTGCTGTTTTAATGCAGACATTTGAATGTCGTACAGAAAGATGAATTGAGGTATTCTTTCACTTATTGAAAAAAAAAACTAAAAAAGGTGTAACTCCATCAGGTAAGGCATAAACACACGTAGAAGAAATGAGAAGAAGAAAGTAGAAACATGATAATCATCAATATAATGAGCATTTCAATCAAAAACGGAAACAGCTATTTGATGCTTATTGAATCATTTAAAACAATCTCTATGTTATTTTGGAAATTTTCCGGTAAATATGGAATGGTTATGATAATTGAGGATGAATCTAACATTTCAAAAAATATGAGTGATGGGCGTGACTGGTTGGGGTTTCTGAATGGATTTTACTGCAGGCTCAATACAAATTTCAGGGCAACAAGGCAACTCAGGCACGCCGTTCATACTCTCGACGTAGGTGGATCATCTAAGTCTAGCATCTTCATAGAAATCGGTTCTAGCAAGCTCTTTCTGAGGGGGGAGCAGATTTTTTACTGATTCAGATGCAGAACGTATAGCACAGAAAACTTTCCATGGGAATCAAGTAGCATTGTGCTTTATACTTTATCCTTAAACCCTCAGTTGTATCATTGTACTTAGTTACCTTCTCTAATTTGCACTTTAAAATTACTGGATTTTCGCGGTTCTTTAGTAACTACGAGTCAGTTAAACATAATGTCTGCTTGACAATTTGGAAAGCTACAATTTATATCAAAGTCCAACACGAAGCAAAACATAGAGGAGGTAATAAGAGGGGTCTGGCTACTTGTGGCTCATAGAAAAACATCCCAATGAACGACAACGGGACAGGAGCTTCGGTAGTGCAATAGATAAACCAGCAATCAGTAATATGCGGTTTCGAGTAGCGCGTGAGACTCTGGATGTTGAGATTAACTTGACATCGTAGGAATTTTAATTATTGGAATATGAAATCATAATAATGGTAGCCTGTTTCTCTAACGGTACCATCAATGTCACCCTGTATAATGATTGCATCTGAAAGCTTAGGAACAGATCACAACAGGAAACATGATGTCATGTTTTAGATAGGAAGATTACGCTGTGATTCAATAATCCGTATAAAAAATCATTCAAATTAAATTTAAATTGTCATTAACTCTTTTTCTGTTAATGACACCAAAGATGTGGGTGGATTCAGGGGATCTCCTTCACTGAGGGATCTCAAGCCGGTTAGTCGCGAGGCTACGTGGAGCGACCACAGGTAGCGGATAGGGGGTGAATCGCGGACCAAAAGTGACCGTGTACTTGCCTTGAGACGCGGGTAGATCCAGGGAATGGACTCCTTGATTCTGCTGTGCTGGTCGACTCATACTTTCTGTATGCACATAGTAACATTTATGTGTGCGTAGGAACTTGTGCTTATGTGTATATGGATTGTATCCTGCTAATTAATTCGACCAAAAGCCCACAATCGAACGAGTAGGAAGTACATGGGATGCGGTTAGGGGCCGCCTCCAACAAATAAACTCCAGTCCATTCATTGGGATAGACTGGTAAGTTGCCCATAAGTAAACCAAACCTTTTTGAATCAGAGCGAAACGGCTCTGTGAGCTAGCCGGGGGAACAATTATGAAACACAGTAAAAAAAAAACGGGCCTCATTCTCCTGACCCCTTCCTTGAAACATACCACAGTAGAGGTGTTGGTGGCGTAGATGCACTCGTTAATTCGATCTTGGTCATGAACATCAATTCGCTTGAACAGCTAACGACCAGAATCGGACGTTTAGAATTGAACTACGATGAAGATGAAATCGAAGCATTTTATGTGAGAAGATACCGTCATTGGTAACATCGACGACGAATATGACCGGCTTAAGAAACACTTCCATTTTAGCGCAAAAAAAGCCGAGAGTTTTATAACTACTACGAGACGTTTGTCTTAAAGAACTCTTGAGTTGATACGCCAACGTGTAGCAGCTTAAACCGCAGGCAATCACCGACTAATGTCCGAACTTGCGAAACGCTGCAGAGAAGCGATTAAAAAAGATTTTGAAGAGAGAAGAGCAGAAGTGATGAATAAAGCAGCTGAGGCTGGCAAAAGCATTCGCTATGCCCGCCAGTGCTTCGCAAACCACAAGACCAAGATGACTGCTCTCCGACGCCAGGGTGGAACACTCACCTCCTCCAGGAAGGCCATGGAGAAAATCATCTGAAATTATTACTCGAATTTCTTCGGTACGTTCTTCTGCCTCCATGTAATGAGAGGAAAGACGATTATGTTGTTTCAAACGTCCATCCTTCCGAAGTCCGACATGCAATTTCGTCGGTAAGAAATCGTTCAGTTCCTGGGCTAGACAGGATTAGACCAGAACATCTGAAGAATCTACCGCCAGTTATTATAAAAACGCTGGCTCGACTCTTCACACGCTACCTGTCCGAATGCAAAGTCCCAAGTCAATGGAAAACTAGTAGGACCGTGTTGCTGCACAAAAAGGGAGACGTTTACAACATTGGTAATTATGGACCAATCTGCCTGTTCACTGTGGCTAAAAAGGTTTGGTTTACTCATGAGCAGCGTCTATAAACTTTTTACAAGAGTTATCCTCAACAAGATTGGCAGAAGACTAAATGAAGAACAACCACGTGAGCAAGTAGGGTTTCGAAAAGGTTTTAGCACGATGGACCATATTCACACAATCACAAGACTCATAGAAGTATCACGAGTGTATAAGAAACCACTCTGTCTCATCTTCATTGATCATAGGAAAACATTCGATTTTGTTGAGACAAAAGCGGTCATGTAAGCGTTGACTAATCAAGCGTTTTCGACTCCGTATATCAAGATTCTTCGTGAGCTATATAAAAATTTCACTACCAAAATAACCCCGCTCTATAAAGACATCATCATTAACGTCAAAAGAGGGGTTAGACAAGGCGGTACTGTTTCATTAAAGTTGTTCACAGCCACTCTTAAGAATATCATGCGAAAATTGGAATGAGACGATATGGGAGTGAAAATCGACGGTCGGCAACTTTACCATCTTCGCTTCTCCGATAAGATCGTATTTATTTCATCAAACATCGAGCAAGCGAAACAAATGTTACCCGACTTAGGCAGAGCTTGTCGAGAAATTGACCTTAAGTTAAACATCAAAAAGACGATGTCTATGAAGAACGGATACGTTACTGATGCCCCATTTACACTCAACGGAAAGAATATCTCCGACTGCTTAAGCTATGGGTACCTAGGACATAGCATCAGAGCTTAGCAGAAAGAGAAGAGCGGCTTGGTTGTAGTGGCCGATGCGCCGAAATTGTATTGGTGTGAGTGGCAATGAATATGTTAACGCTCGCCGTGAGTAGTTTGCCACACGGGTCTTTTGTACTGCTCTCCTCGAACTTATGTAATGGAACCTCAAACTTGGGTAATTGAACCTTTATTCAAGCAATACCCAAAAATATTACATCACGATTACAACAGCGATAAATCAAGAATTAAGACAACAGAATTATCACTTACAACTATACGAGATTTGTAATAAAATGATATAACGACAACCAATTTAGTGGTAAAGGTGAAAGGAGATTAGATAGAGCCATGAGTGAGAGTATGGAGGAGATGTTTACCGTAACTCATTATATAGAGAGGAGGCGGAGACTTCGGTATGTGGAAATAATGCCCTTTTCTGTCCGTTAGCTAAACTCGATTCCAGAAGGAAATCAAAATTATGAAATAATTATGACCTTTTATGAACCAGGACATTTGCACTTTCACTCGTCTCTCCATCATTTATGATATATAACCTTTCTTTGCATGTAATTCGAGTGATAAAGTAGAGATTACTCGAAAAAGTGTTCTCTACATTGGGGAGCATATAATAGCATAGAGGACGGTTCTTCCGGTCTCAATTTATGCTTCAGAAACTTGGACATTACGAAAGCAGGATGGACGTTCATTGAGCGCAATACAGCGCTCTATTGAAAGGGTAATGCTTGGCCTTTCTCGCATCACACAGGTGAAAGAGAGAACACGAAGTTCTGATCTACGTCAACGATCGAAGATCAGAAACGCAGTCGTGCACACTAAGCTTTCGAAGACTAGGTAGGCCTGACACGTGATGCGCATGGATGATGACTGGTGGACACGAGCTGTAAGTGATTGGATCCCACTGGACATCAAACGCACTGCGGAAGACCACCAGCTCTATGGTTGACCTCTTCACTAAGGCCCTAGAAAGGGATTATGATGCTCAACGAGCGAAAATAACTCATTACTATCCTCGCGCGCGATAGGAAAAAATGGAAAATTTACTGGTGCCCGCTCGACTTAGTCGATGATCAACGGGAATCCAGGTAATGACACCAAGTGACTAAGTGAATACAACATTTAATTGGGCAAGTGATCGATACAGTCTTCTGCAAAATGTCAATGTGGTTTAAATTTATGGTTTTCCAAGTGAGATTACTTTGTTTTCTTTATAGACATATATTGGCACATCGTTAGTATTTATAACCGTTATGGAACTTCTGCATTTTGTTCATAATTTGCTGTTCCATAACTTCATGCAGCTAGGTTAGTTACAAAACCACCGATCTCATGCGGGATTCGAACCGGAGCCTTGCAGATTTCTAGTCTAGTGTGTTACCTCTTACAATATCAATATGATGATTTTAATGATTCATTGATTTTCAGAGATGGTATGTTAGCAGCACCTTACGGTCCGTTAACATCACAATTTCATTTCTCCTTCAAAATTTCAAAGCTTAATGACCTTCTCGACGCAAATCATTCGTCTGCTAAATGGATAGATAAAAGTACGCTACAAAATAAAAATATTATTTATTGATGTTTTATTATAATAATGTGGAAAAAGAAACAGCGGTAATAAGCGGTCAATATGCATACTGAATATATTTTATTTCGTATTTTTCATCCATCGATTAGAAACTTTAACCAGTAAGAAATCGTTTAAAGAAAACATGACTCATTTTCGTACATTTTTGCGAATTTTTATGTATTGGTAAAAAGCATTCCGCAGATAACATCATCTCTCTTTTCGAGAAGTAAGAATGTAAGAAGTGTTGAGCCAATAGGACGATGTGTGGAGAAGGAGGAGGCTAAGGCTGTTAGCAAACAAAAGTATAACCAATATCTTGATAATTCAAGGCTTTCAAGAAAGCCAAATCAAAATACTACCTTTCTTTGTTCCCTTGCGTAGCTATATCAGTGCACTGTTCATCAGTCAACAATCTAGTTGACAACTCAGACTTATCAAGGATTTGGCGAACTACTTAATTGATCGTAGAAGCTGTTTTATCGAATATAACCGACGAACACACAATCGATCTAGTCATCACAGTGCAAATCTTCGAAATATACAGCGTTTGCAAGAATAAGAATTGAATTCATCGAAAGTAAAGTACAGATAAAGATGTCATATAATGAGAAGAGAAGGCGACGGACATAAATCGCTGTAGAATGAAATCGATGAGGATGCAAACGACGTCCACGATGGCTTCCTGCAAGATGAGTTGATGTGCGATCCCAAGAACATAGAATGAATTTCGCCGGTGCCACCATGCACATAGAAGTCCACCACCATGAACGGTATTCAAGTGAGATGCAAGCGAATGAGAACTGCTGAGGAGTTTATGACGCGTAAAATCGCTTCCTACAAGTGGCCATGTAGATACAAACCATACATTTCCTATAAAGTGTTTAAATGTCAGGTAAGTGGTTACATCATTGTGGAACTTCGGGATCATTATTTACTGTCACAAGAAATTAATATCATACAAATTCTTCCTTAAATTTTCATTTCTACTATTGTACTTGCTTCATATTGAATTGTGCTTATTCATATCCATGATGGTGTTCTAAGATTCAAAACAAATAATAAACAAACGTTCTGGCTGCTATGACTCTTTTCTCCTTATCGCCATTTCTCTTATCTGAAGCTAATGTCATTTATGTTGTCGATACGTCTCACCCTTGTTTTTTTCATCGTATACAACACGTTCGCAGGTAATCACAGGTTTACCTGTTGTGAAAATTGGATGAACATAATAACTTTTAGTAATTTCAGGTTTATGTATTATTTCTGTTCCCAACAACGATGATAACTTGACCAAATTACTAAAAATTGGGCAAATCATTCGGGATTATAATGTCTGGAAGACGAAAAGAGAGCAACAATACGGGAAGTTTAAATACGGTAAGTATTACACTCCGTTGCTTTTTATTACATCGCTTGACTTAACCCAGTGAAGGGCGCCACTGAGATGCGCAGGCCAGAAGTATGTTTGCGGCCACCTTCAGGTTTGTCAAGCTCGCCATCCCTCCGGGGTCAACAAATTGGTACGAGAGAAATTTGCGTAGGATAAACAGAACAGACCTGGCAAGGAGCGGTCAATTCAATTCATTATATAGAGCAAGAGCGTAATCAATCATCTTCACGAAATTATGTTGAACAAAAATACGTAGGCTTGGATGGTTAACGGCTATTTTACCTCATATACGAGGCAAATGTAAAACTATTTATTAGTGCAAATAAATCAATATCCTTTTCTCATATCTCAAGATATTGTCCTTAAAATCATTCAACAATGCTTTGATGAGATAGATGAGATATAGCTCAAGCATCCACCATGCCTCTTGTCGTTCTCTTATACCATATTTTTATGTTTCTGCCTTTTGCGTACAACAAAAACTTCAACAATTTCTTTGGCTAGCAACATCGAAAAAGGCACTCATAGTGATCAAACTGATAAACAAATTTCAATCCAATTAAAAAAAGAGAAAATATGCAATTAGTGTTGTTTACAGTAGTGGTGAGGTAATGTTGCAAAGATAAATCGGATTTACAACGTCATATGTTCCAGAAATCCTATTATGACTTTTTTCAAAGTTTATGCTTTACCATACTATTCGTATTTGTTTTCAAGTCAGTGTTCACTATCCCCAAAGATAACTTGTTATCAATTCACAGACTCCGCATAAATAAATTATATTATTGATCTACGTCGTAGAGGCAGATTAGTGATCTCGTATGAACTGTGTAACACCCGTACTGCTACCTCAACACACAAATACTACTGAGCATAATGTCTGAATTTTTTAAATAAGCACGTTCTTGACATATTCTAGTCAATTTTTAATTTCATTACGTTCTTTTGTATGTTTGTCGTTAACATTCACAATATTTGCTATCGCATTCGTAATGAGTCGAAAACAAGAGGTTTCACATGATCAAAGATTGTTAATCAAGCTGCGATCCTTTTGATGAGGAATTTCTACAACTTTAATTTCTAAAGAAAATTGTATAGAATGAAATAAAATGTAAATCATACGCCATCGTAAGGCACGTATTAATTTAATATCGATTTTTGACAGAGGTCATGAGGTTTTTTTGGACCAAAGAAATTTACATGGTTGTTCTTTATATATTAGTAATGGCATAATTTTCATAAAATATGTAAATGTATCATATTAAAACTCCTTAATATTCATCATTCCAACAAAACTATGCTTTCGGCTTTTTTCCGCTATATTTTGATGATAAAGCTATAGCTTTATTGTTATTAATGTTATACTAAGCATCCTATATGGGAAGAAAAAACATCAAATAGTTATCAGTTCAATTAAACTAGTTAAGCTGATAATTGCTAGTCATCTACCCAGGTCAGCAAGTTGGTACACGAGAAATTCAGGAAGATAAGTAGCGTTGATTTGATAAGGTGTGATTAACTAATGTCAATGTATAGACGAGGCTCGTATTCGATGACCTCTATCATATCACATTGAACGCAAAGGCGTAACCACAAAGGAATTAATTCACGCTGTGAGGCTTATCTAATCACCTTAATTGAGTTCCAGGTCCGAATTTTGTAATTAATTTGGCGTCTCAAGACGGTGCGACGATAATCTATTGTTTTTATAAAACGCGTACAACGTTGTATTAGCATGTATTGAAAATATTATAATATTTATGCTTCTTTTAATAAATAGAAATGTTTACTATTAACAATCTTAACAATCACTATGATCACATTTCAAACTTTATGTGGCTATCGTTAAAACAATCTAAACAAAAATATTTGTCACACTGTATACACCGGGTGCTCACTTGTTTGGCACGTTTTGAAGCCGATTTATATCCGAAATCTTTTGAAAACCTCTTATAACAACCAACACAACGTCTCCACTTTTTTGGTTCAGGTCCGGCAGCTCCTTCAAGGAAATGCTGAGTTGAAGTCATAGATGTACCGTTAGCATTTTGTATATAACTCAAGTAGACTTGGATTTTGAAGTCGTCCAAAGTAATTTTCTGAACATTATCACAGAAGGTCATCCATGCATTCACCAAACACGTCTGTGTGACTAGGTGGAAGAAAAGCTGTATATACCTGAATATTGAGGAAAATCTTTAGATAAAACGATGAACAAAGAGGATAAACTTGCCATTTGCTAGAATGTCTGATAAAGGGGGAATACGGTGTCATCTTATCATTCATGCCTTCAAATTTTGCTCTATTGTAGCTTTCAACGACTTTCGGCTTTGATGAATTTGTCGAAATGGCTGCGTCATGTATTGTGGATATCATGATGATGTCTTCTTTGTCCTTCCATTTCAGAACCATTACTCCATTCTTATTCTGATATGCAATTGTTTCTCCCGCTTTCAAATTTTGATTAATTATTCGCTTTGGCAATCCTTTTGTGTTCCTCTTACACATACCGATCAAATGTGTCTTTCTATGAAGTAGGCGTTCTGCCAACGAAATACTTGTATTCCGAGTATTGGTATAGAGGTGTCGTCCTTCATCCAGTAAGTCGTCCATCAGATCAAATACCACCGCCTCCGCTATATTGACAGTTCCAGATGCATCTTTATCACTACACACTTTAATTCTGTATGTATAACCATCAGTAGTACAAAGTTTGAATACCTTTATTCCACATTTGTATCTCTTATGAGAAGTATATTGACAGTAGGCTACTTTTCCTCTTAAAGGCACGAGAGACACGTTTATACACAGTTTTTTACCGGGTTTAAATACTCGCTTGCAATTTCTGTTAACAGTCTGAATAAGTTTTGTAGCTTTATAAATTATGTCTTCTTCATCATAATTCGTATTGTCTGCGAAATGAAGATAAGTCAACAGTTTTTCGAATCTGTCCCTCACCATAACTTTGGCTCCTATTGGGTTCGATCCAAAAGCAGGACTTGTACTCCAGTAATCCCTCAGCCGTGGCAACCTAACAATTCCCATTTGCAGACAGAGTCCTATAAATCTTTTCATTTCCTCAACAGTTGTTGACTCCCATGTTTGATCCTTCTCTTGACCATATTTGTTGGTCTCATTAACAACGAGATCCCAAACGTCTGTCATAAATAATTCGTAAAAGTGCACTGGCTCTGTACATCCAATCAGAAGACATTTGTTTACTCCACACTGACTGTCGTCGAAGATCCACGGATCGTTAGACATTACGTTATCTGACCATTCATGGTCATTGTCTTCGAATTCGTTCTTAATCTCAACGTCACTATCCTCTGATTCTTCATCAACGAGTAACACAACGGATTCATGACTTTCTTCCGAGTTTTCCGCCTCTTTTCCTGTCTCAATAAGGAATCTATCGAGCAGGAATTTCAATTTGCCTTCCGCTGACATAACTAGAGGCCTACAAAAATCTGCTCCATACTCCTTAAAATTTATGAAAAAGACATTAAACGTAAAGATTTGATTTAGGAAAAGAAAACATATTTATGTAATGTTAAACGACCGCACCATTACAGATTTTTTATCTTTGTGTATAAGAGGCGAAAAAAACCAGTAATATTTTAAAAACTCGAAAGTAATTTGGAGATTGTTTATAAGATGTACCAGTTATGAATAAATGACTAGATACGCGTTATGATCAAAAAGAAATGACATCACTTTATTACAGGATACTCCTGGTGAACTTCTACTGATCATTACTCTGTTAGATTATTAGGTGCTTTTTGAAATAATGAAACCACAATGTGCAGCATAAATAGAAAAATAGCTATGTATAGTAATTATATTTTATTGAAAAAGTCGAATGGAGCAAATCGAATTTGTTTGACGATGACTTAATAAATGATGCAGGCTCGATTTGAAACAGTACATAGAAATGTCTTAAGAAAACAATGATAATGAGGATAAGCTTAGAAAGAATGTTAAAAACCTCTTCTCTGACGATTACAATAAGAAGAGAAATCAAATCGATTAGCGTAAAAACAAAGAATACGTGTTTCCCAGCAAGTCTTAGTAATGTGGACGAAACGCATCGAAATCAATTCATGTGACGTGTGCTAAAAAAAAAGACGTGGTGTGTCTCGGCCGTATCATGTAGCGGAATTTAAAAATTAGGCGTAAGTAGATATACTACAACATCATTGCCGATGTGTAATTTCCGCAATTTGTAATTTACCACAAGAAACAACGCCTATTTTTCTATTTTTTCTGCCGTTTACCACTTCTATTGATTTCAATTCATACGTCATTCAGAGTGGTGTGAATTGCATGTGAACATGGACGAAATCGAATTTCAGTTTTATTGAGGTGAGATTTGCTAAATAGACAACACTTTAGCGAACCTATTTGTCATGGATCAAAAGTCGCCTGTCTCAAATATATGCAATTTAGTTCCTTAATTCGTTGTAGTGATCTGCAAACATCGATTTTTGCTTATTCTCTCTCCATCGTAGTGACTTGCCTCTCTCAAGTAGCAAATCGATGACGCATGCATAGCGGGCCAGATGTATTGATATCGATGTGATGTCAGTCAAAGTGAGGCATGCCAATTGCATTGGTGTTAGTACATGTATCGTTTTCTTAAGTTTTCTGACTTTCGTACTAATTCGCAGTCGATTTCATTGCTTTTGTACAGTACTAAATTTTATATAACATGTCAAATAAAGTTGTTTCTAAATTTGGGATGAGACGTAGATTAAGAAATGTTGTGAGGATAGCAACCATTTTGGAAAAAATTGCGTATATCAGAGAGGAAGAATTTAATTATTTCAGAGAAAAGTAACAAGAATGATTATGATTACGGTATTGTGACTCCGACAGTGCAAAAGCTGTTACTGTTTAAAAGAAGTGAATGGGAATATGAATAAAATGAATTAAAAGCAGTTGAACACGTACAAATTCAAACTTTTAGTATATCGTTTTTTTTGGCCGTTTACAACCTTTTCCAATCAAGTTAACAATTATAGTACGTATGAAATCAAATAACATACGCTTCAACGTTGACCATTCCCTGTGGGACGCCCTGGTGCAGCACACATCACTGTGTTTCATAATGTAAACTTTAGAGTTCACTGGAATGCGATTCTGATCTGTACTTTCACTTGTGCTGACCACTCTTTATCAATTCAGTGCTACTTATCTACACAAATTCCTCTGCTGCCAATTTGCCTACCTCAAAGGCACGACGAGATAGTAGGCCTAGGAAGGTCCGCGAAATTCCGATCTCATTGATTTGGACCTGTGTATCACAGTGGAACCTCCATTATTACACTACGTGCCTCGTATAACATGTTCTATAAATGTATAAGCTCTTTTTCATATTGTCTCTTGGATCATCATCGTATTGCAAACGATTCGACCAGTATATGCAGAGTATAAATATCTTCGTTATAAGCATAAGAAGATTGATTTAAGATTCCTGCGTTATAAGAATTGATTAAGAATGAACAAAACCATTTCGTACATATTCAATCATTTGTTCGGTTGTTTATTTTCACGCGTATTATGGGCTTCAGTCATTTTCCTATTTCGCGCCACTTGAGTCATGATAGTGGTCCTCCACTTACATAGTCACACCTGCATTGCTAATTTCATTATCCCTGGAGTTTTTAAAGGTGTTCAGTTGGTATAATTAGTCTTATTGCTGATTAGAGGCAACTCAAAGTCCTTATTTTGGGGCGTTTTCAGCTGGTGTTTGGATTTAAGCTACACAAGATTTGTAGTCACAAAAAAAGACTTGAGATCATCACTTGTGTGATGTCAATCTAAATGTTAAAGAATTTGCTTACCAAAATGAGGCAATAAGGTATTATAGTAAAATTTGCATATTAAACAGAAGTGCATGAGTTTGATATGAATCTATGAGACATGAAATAATCACATAATATCGGTAATGATGCTGAGTTGGCCGGAAAATTTGGAAGCAAGATGAAGCAAGCAACTATAAGCCCAACAGTCCAGATATCTGCAGATGCGAGCTCGAGTTCCGCCTGAGGCTCCACGTTTTGTGGCCAACTCAGCATCATTACCGATATTATAACATAATTGTGTAATGAAAATACCATGACGACTATATCTAAATCACACAATTGCAATTGTCACTAGTTTTTTGCATAATTTAGGATATTTAATTCTAAAAATGCTTCTAATTCTTACGATTACGTGGGAAACACTTATCAAATTTTGTAGATTATCCATTTGGATGGCCGTCATTCAATTGTGGTATACCGACGCATGATTCGTCTCCTGTAGATGTTCATCACCTTTCGCCGTGGCACATCTCTGTGATAGGAGCGATTGGCGATTCCTTAACGGTTACTTTTAATTCATATTCTGAGATTTCTGTTATTTACAAACATAAAAAGGTTGAGAGAAAAAAAAACAACACTACTTGAAAGATCCTGACGACAGGGTCTGGGTCATCACTTGGCTTAATTTTCTATTTCATTGGTTTTTCTTTCCGTTTGACTACATTAAATTTTGATGTAACTTACATATGGTAAGATTGAAGAGTTAATCAGCCACCTGTGAAATACTCAGCAAAATGTCTATCTATTCTTGCTATTGATCTGATGTAAGTATTTCTTCATATTCTAAAAGCCATCAGAAGACATTCTTAGTTCAATACCTATCGAAAATGTTAAAGTTCTAGAATATTTGGAGAAAAATTCGACAGTCTGTGATGAGATTTCGCTAATATTGCCCCGATCACGGTATTGTTTACCCCCGCATTTGCTATTGTTTACCGTTACAATTTTGACCTTCGAAGCATTATTGACTATATATACCTTTGGGACTCCTTTTTGATGTGCTTTTCACTAGTGTAGAAAGAAGTTTGCAGCTTACATTATTAGAATACGATAGAGTATAAAACTTTTTAATCATAGTAAAAAATAATTCACAGAAGCTATTGATATGATGTTCTCACACTGGACGTTTTTTTTTCTTGAGCAGTAGATTGTATTTTTAATGAGTTATAGAAGTAAAACTGACACCAAGTAAATAAATAAACACAAGGTGAGTACACCAAGTAGTGGAGAAAAAAAGGTACAAAGAAATGGTCAGTTCCATCGACAGCTTCCTTATTTCTTTTCTTATTACAAGGCTGGTCGAGCTGCTGGTGCTAGAAATATCCAAGAGCTTCAGTTGGATTTCCGTGGATTGTCGTTCGCAACTGGAAGTCGTAGAGATCTTAGCCAGCAAGCTACATTAGCCAGTAAATTTCATATTATTGTGTTGTTTTCAAAGGGGTTTCTCTAATAGACAAATTCCTTCTTTTTTATCTTAACACGATAAAGGTTTAAACATTGGCGTTATCTATGTTTTCATAAGTCACCAACTCGTCTCCAACGTGAAATCGTAAAAGTGCTTTAATACGAGTGATACATTCGTCAACATGTCTTTATTAAGTCAATAATAGAGGGCGTGGCGTAACGGTGGATATGCAGTTATGATATGAAAGCCCGAATCAGGTTCGCGGCCACATCCAGAGCCAACCAACCCGCCAACCCGCTATACCTCTGGTGTTGCTACATTGATGCCAGCTCATTTGGGTAAGATAAACAGTACTGACTTGATAAAGTTGGGTCAACTGAAGTCACTGTGTAGGCCAGGCTATTATTCAACCATCTCCACCACATCACGTTGAACACGAATGCGTAGGCGAATTCCACAACAGGTCTCGACCAACATTGAAGTTTATCTTATCTCATCAAGTTGATGTCACTCAGCTTCTTGAATTATTGTGATGCCGATCACAATAATTTAACATCTAAATTTTTAGAAATTTGGTCTGTCTAGCGCTCTACTCGAATGTGCTGTTCACTGCGGCGCCTCCTATTGCTGCGCCTTTTATTCGCGCATCAAACAGAAACAGTAAAAATCAAATTTAATGAAATCAATATGGAAGCTTGAATAAAGTTCAACAGGCTCATAATTCTTAGCTTAGATAAAACTAATGTCTTCTTCTTTCTAATTAAGATATTCTTTCCTATTTTTCACCAAATCTCAAAGGCTACAGTATTGGATCGTCTTCAGAATTAAATAGATTTATTGCTGGTTTCAATCTAGCTAAATCTGGTGCTTTATCGAGCGATCTACTAAATCAGGTGGAGAATTCACTTATGTTTGTTTTTGTTTCTGTCATTATGAACCAATGCGAGTATGAATTGTTTATTGAAGTGTTTTTTTTTCTTCTCCAGGCAAAACAACTTGTGAACAGAATCAGATCTAATCCAGCAGTTGATTTTAATAATGATTGGAAGTATATAAGCGTTTTTATTGGATCAAACGATTTATGTTATGCTTGTTTAAATGAGGTACGGTAGATCTTGTTTTTTTTTCAGATTTGTTAGTTTATTTTTCTTCCTTCTAATTTTCATGAATGAACTCTGCTACAAATTAATCGTATCTGGTAGGATATTTTGATCTACTACTTGAGCTTACTCTTAGATTAATATATTATATATATATATATATATATATATATAATATATTTCAGACAAAATTTGGTCCTATACAGTACGTTGAAAATATGAGGGAAGCGATAAAATATTTGGGAAAGAATTTGCCTCGGTCATATGTGAATATTATACCACCATTTTATATTGAATTATTGCAAAAGGAACAGAATGAAAACCCATTTTGTTTGGATGTACATCGGTAACTCATTACTATTGTCATTGTTGTTATTATTTTCTTAAGACGCTTATTATTATTTATTTTTCTTCGAAAAGATTATTTTCAGATTGTCATGCCCATGTCTTTCTAAACAATCCAGCGAAAAAATTACTATTATGAAAAAGTCTTTTGATGAAAAACTCGAGATTTTTTCATCAGAGGAATATCAGACAAGCGATTTTGCTGTCAGTATTTCTTATGCATTAAACATTCCTAACCTTATGACAATACAAGTAAGTTAATTTTATGAAGAACCTCAATATATCCATATGATTTGACTCAAAACAGTCAAACTCACGTGAACTATAATATGTTGTATGCTTAGATAAGCATTTCGTTAATCGATTCATGTGAAAGGCATCAAACATTCTTTTCAATATGATATCGTAGAAGTTATATTGGCTTGGGTTCGGTAGCCGTAAAGTTCATTCCAAAGTCGGGTGATACAACTCAAACTTCTATGAATAAACTATTATTA
>KN716593.1:79145-91160 GCA_000816705.1 Dictyocaulus viviparus
AATGAAATTGAAGATCACCTGAAAAAATCAATAAGTATAAAAAGTACAGAGGTAGCACTAATTTCTGATTTCTAGATCTTCCTATTACTCTGTTTTGAAAAAATTCAGCACTATTAGAGATATTACGTCATAGGACTAAATCTACTGCTAATTTTCATCGAATCACAGCCTTATTTGCTCAACTCACGAATTCTGTTCTATGAAAACTCGTCCGCAACACGCCTATTTTACCATTTAAATCTAACCTATAATATGAAATCTCGTCCGGAAAAGCACAATAATCATATAAATCTTCTAACACTGATTAACATCCTGAAATCATAAGGCAAAATGATTCATCTTGAGTGATCTTACTAAATATTTTTTCTTAAAATACAGTATTTTTTTAGGAATCTGCATAAGAGATGCTGTCTGCCTTCTGTTACTTAAAATCTCTCTCTGCATGCGAAAAAAAAAAAACCAGAAAAAAGTTTTATGAAAAAAATTAACCAACCAACACCACCTGATGACACCTGTGTTACAGCACCACCTTCTACTTTTCCATAAAGTGATCCAACTCCCTTGATATTATTGGTAGGATTTTCAATCTGAAGAGGGGAAAAAAAAAGCCAAATGAGGTATAAAACCTTTGAAATACTAAAATATCAACAACTAATCAATTTCACGAGTTGAGATCATCGCTGAATTTCTATTCACATTTGAAAAGTATACTTATAATAATTATATATAATTTTTTCATAAATTATGGTTCGTTATGATAATCTGTTCTTTTAAATCTCTAGTGATGCTGAATGAATTGCGTGGAGCCACAGGCGAGAATCGAACCAGCGTCAACAAATGTCCGGTCTGGTGTGCTACCAATTGCTACAGTAATCATATTTATGCTTCAATAAAAGTTAAATTGTAGCATACCTGAACAGGTGAATAGTCGTTTGCAATTTCAACACCGTAAACCGGCATGTTTGCAGATGCCATTGCTTCGATCATCTTTAACAGAACTGATTCTTTTCTTATTATTATTAATTTGCATATGCAATAAAAAGCATAAGGATGATGACTATGTGGCGCTGAGGTAGAAGTTATCACAGTGGCTAACACTGAGAGAAGCATTCCGAGTCAATCCATATCTTCGAGAAAAATGTATTGGCACTAGAGTGTACAAGGTTAGGTTACCAACTCTGATTTGAGGAAGAATAATCAGGTGAAATTGTTATACAAATCGAATTCGTATTCAGCAATCTCCGAGATATAAAAGTGAAGAGGAATACGTAACGCGCTTTGTGGAAATTGACCAGTGTTAAACGTTTATTTTATCTTATTTCATCACTAACAGAGTAATATTCTTTAGTGGTACGTCACACATATCCGCTAGTTGATCAGCAACAATTACTTGGATTACCTGGATTCCCGTTGATCATCGACTAAGTGGAGCGGGCACCTGTAAAACTCCCATTTTTCCCTATCGCGCGCGAGGGTAGTTCAGTGAATTCTTTTCGCTATAGGGATTCGTTGAGCATCATAATTCCTTTCTAGGGCCTTGGTGAAGAGGTCAGACCATCGGGCTAGTGGTCTTCACTAAGTATAATAATCAGCAACAATAGCGATTAATAATGTTCAGCGGCTAAAAGGATAAAAGCAGTACTGATTGGTTTGATCGCGTCGAACAGAGAACAGACTCAAACCTGTAGGCCGGTGTATTACTGCGTAGGCTTCTACCACTGCACCATACATGAGAAATGTACATGAGGTACATGAGAAATGTCTCTCAATAAAGATTGAACAATTTTTTCTTCATATAATTGATAGGATAGGATAGTGTTACATGAGATATTATAAATAATAACAAAAAATGAGGTTAATGAGGTAAAAAACGAACTGCTGCGTTTATTTCATTATTAGCTCTTTGTTTGGCGATTAAGCTGTCGTTTGATTGACCGACAAAATACCATATCTGATAGTTATCACTGCTCTGAAACAAATAAAAACTAACCTATGTCTTATGAAAGTAAAAATCGATACTAAAATGCATTATTTATCTTTTTTTCTTTTCTCAGAAATTTTATTGCTCTCTTTTTCTCTGTTACCGTACCTTTTGAGGAAAATAAGTCCAACCAACTGGTGGACTTATATCCATACTAAATACTGGATCGTCGATGAATTCATAATCATCCGCTCCACCTTAAATGTGTTCACACATTTAAAAAAAAACATTGAAATTCATTAACGTTGGCATATTTAGAGAAAATTTTAGTATACAAAATTAAAAATTCAGAAAAAAAAAACATGGTAGAACTAAAATTGTGTTGCTTTTTCTATAAAAATTACACATATTACAATAAATATAAACATAAATTGATTACAAAAATAAACTTCTTTTGAAGAAAAAAATGTACAATTATAATATATTTAGTAATTCATTTTCAATTCGATGAAAAAAAAACGATATCATCTGAGTATATGTGATCTACCTAATCAATCGATGGTTTGTTCTTATCGTTTCGAATACTTTTCGATGATACTGACAATCATTTTATCATACGTGTAGATCGTTTCGTAGTGCTTTTTTGCAGAAAAAAAAAATGAGGTGGTATTTTGAATTCAAGTGAAAACTCTGAGGAGTTCGTTTCTCGAGGTATTCATGCAGTGGATATTTATATGCTGATGATTTATGTCGATTTTTTTCTTCTTGACGTATTAAAAAAATTTTTCTAGTAAAATTCATGGAAACATAAAGGAATATGATTTGGTTAGGGCTCTTACCGACCATACAGCTTTGCAGTACATCAACACCAACGACGGCTACAAGTAAACTTAACAACAATCGATCTGTTAGCATTTGAGGATGAGTGAGAACGAATTTCACTTAAACGATCCTTCTTTTATAATAATTTTTCAGGGTGTTGTAAATTTCAACGTCATCTCTTCAACAACGATCGTATACGTAATAAATTACGACTGTTTGCCATTGAAAAAGTCAGAAGTTCGTCGTCGTCTAAAACGTCGGTGTTTCTATTTTTGCACTATATGTAAATATCTAAACATATACAATATATATACACATGTATATACATGTATACACATCTGATATACAACTATGCTTGTATATATTTGCATGTGCAGCACAAATCTGTATATATGCATTTATGTGTGTGCATATTTAAAGTTGGTCAAAAAGTTATTCTTCAATTTGTACACTCCTGAAATTTGTTTTTTAATATTGAAATATTTCATTACACAATCAATTATGTAGAATTGTTCCAGATGACCTCAATCTCGCCCATTTAAAGGTCATTCGAAAGTCGATACGAATTTGAAATGTGAAAAACGTTAATAATTGGATACCTCATGAGGTCGCGTTTTTCACTCAAACCGCATTTATATGTTAACTGGCTTGAAATGTGTACATATAAGTGTAAGCGTTCACACATTTGTTAACTCACTTAATAGTTTATCTAGTTACTGACAAGTAACATATTTTAGTATGATATTGTTGAGTAAATGCATTCAGAACGATATCCGATAGTTATCCGAGATATTAAGATGTAGTAATAATTTATGAAATAATTTTAAGCACAGGAAAAATTTGCTGTTAGTGAGCTATTGATTTTACAATGATCACTTATACCTCAATCCTCAACACAAATCTATACGATTTGATCTACTCACACCAGTTTCTGCGTCACTTTCTTGCAGTCCATGGTATCTTGTTCTTTTCATTATTGATTGTTATTCAGTAATATTCAATATATATAGAAATACCACACTATTCCCGTAATGTATTTGTTGTGAATTAGATTAATTCAGTAGCAATTTTTATTAAGAAATATTATAACATAAAAATTCTTAGATTTTGTATTGTTTTAAATGAAACGATAATTCAAGAAGCGCTCGGGTTGTTGTGCACTCAGTTCTGAGTACGAAAAAACTGAACTTTCAAGCAAATCATTACAACTCTGGGTGAAGGTTGTCCTGAGATTAGTTCCTCCATTAGTTCTAAAGCGTTACTTTCCGCTATCAAATGATTACATTATCACTATATGCACTGAAAAGTGATATCACTCAATTAATCTTTATCGATTACTGAAATTTTAAGCAGATTAACACAGTGGTAGGAGGAGCTGCAGTAAGACGCATATTTGAATATAGTATACTTCAGTCCGATTCTGTCCTCGAAAAACGAAGGCTTTCATCACTCGGAGTTTGACAAATTAGCATCAGAATAATCTGAGAGAATCCTCACTCTCATTGGAAAACCTCCCCGACTATTTCAAGAATAGGTGGCGCATTTACACAAGACAGATAACTCCAATCCCTCACGCTTTTCTTGTTTCCTTTTTATTCTGAGCTGTGCTTCTTTCAGAAATAAACTCAATCCTAGTTTGCGGTTAGAAATTAAAGTGTGTCAAGCGATGATAATTGAATTGTTAATGTTAAGATATTTATTGTTATGAATATGAGTGAAAAAACAACGAACGTCATGAGTGCAATTAGAATTTTATTTGACTCGATGAATGAACGAGTGCTTATAATTACCATACGAATAATCAATACACTTTATACACCGTAGTAGATGACAAATCGCAAAGAATCATACTAATACTCAAAAGAAAACATATTATTTACAATTAAACACACTTATTTTCGAAATTTTTTTCACTTCATGATCTACATATTTGCATAATTATCATCACATTAGGAAAAAAAGTTACACATACTAAAGATACAAGTGTAAAAGTTTACATTTGAACAAAACATTTAGTGTAAAATCGGTTCAGCCTCGTGAGTCTCGTCGTAATATCCCTGATTTTTGCTCATCACCATCAAATTTGGCGGAATTTTCGGAAGTTGTCGACGAGGAACTTCAAAAGAGATCGATACAAACAAAAAAATAAACAGTGTAGAGGTTTCTTAGTTATCAAAAAAAAAAACCTGAGCATAAATATTATTTGCGCGAATGAAGTTTAATGAAAAATATCAGACGGTGCAAAAGTATTTGCGATTTTTAGTAGCAATTTACTATCTATTTACAGCAACACATATGCACCAGCCTGTAGAGTTAAATTTAAATAGCCGCGAATGAAAATATGCTCTAATCAATTTTTTCCTTTAATATACGTACCGGCTGGTGTAAGAATTGGAAATGACATTCCGGAAACTTCAGCGATAAGATTGATGGTATGATAGGTTTTTGGCGGTGGTGGTCGACGTCGTTTAGCTATTTGTTTCGTTATGAACTTATGAATCGGTACGATTCGTGGATTGCACCTCAATAAGGAAAATAATATTTTTAGAGCTTTACAGAATGGTCTTATTCATAATTCTATGCAATACATTCCGAATGCAACAAATATTGCTTGAAAATCAACAAAGAAACAGAACTGATAGAACGACATGCATGTTGGTCTTCCGTACACGTCAAAATCTCTACATTTGAATTCGCGCGAAATATTAGCTTTAGAGCGCGATAATTTTAACGTTGTAATAAATTTGTTATCATCATGCTGCTAAACGCTAACCATATGTATAGAAGAGGATTCAATAATGGACTCATTCGACTGATTATCACTGGCACAACAACGTATGATATATTGTTGAAATCGGATTTCATCGGATTCAGGCAGACAATCGAATAAGCCAAAAATGGCAATGTTGACACCAATAAACATCCAAGGCCGATCTATAATAACGGATAGGATTAATTATAGATTGTCTCTGACTCTTCTTACTGTTGCCTTGATTTCGTTATACTTTGTTTTGTTTGTTGCTGTTTTTATTTTCGTTTCTCATACCTCTTATTGTAAATAAGGAATGTGTCTATATCTGAAAAATAAACAACTTTTTAGACAACAAATGAGCCTATCAATGATTGAGAATATTTCCAAATGTTTTTTTCTCGCTTCGACGTTATTTCTTTGCCTTTGTTAGTGTCAACTCATTAATCTTTTTTATTCCTCTATTCTCAGTAAAATACTGTATTTGATATGTCGTACTACGATGTTGGACAGTAAAGCTATCACTGATATACTGATAACTGCTAACATATCTATTTGCGGTAAAGTACTTTATGATCTTAGAACTCTAGCGAGTTACTATTTGCTGATTTTCCCCTTTAAAAATTGTTTACAGATCTATGGAAACGTGAAAATATACAGTGAGGTATGCCGTATGAAAATGAGGTATGTCGCTGTAGGAAATGCATTATAATGATCTTACAGATATATAAAATTTACGAGTTGTATGTTTCGAATATTTATGATACTTGAAGTAAACATCTTAAACGTAAACATCTTATTTACTTGATAATTATGTGATCTTAATATCTACAGAATAAACAAATAAAATATTTTTTTCTATAAAATATTTTCACCTTAGAAACATTGCCTTCTGGAGCCCATGAATAACAATCAATTACAGAAGCTTCATTTTCTTTAGGTATTTCCGTCGAGCTAAGCCTATACGTAATCAGATATATTTCAGTAGAAAGAAAAAAAAAGTGAGGAAATACCGGGTGCAATTGTGAAAAATGTAAATACAAAATGAGGGAAAACGAAAATTTACCAATCATTAAAATACATACCTATCGACGTGATCGATGATACTGTAATAAAACGATGACGCAATACATACCGGAATCAGAAAGAAAATGAGGCAAGTCGCTGTAAGAAATGCGATGTAGTGATGAGCAGCTTCAAGTGCTTCTGGAGTGTTGACATCGAAATTTCCCTTTAAATGGATTAAGAAAAAACGAATTATACGATAAAAAATAGAACGAAAAAAAAAGAATGAAAATATCCACTTGAAAAAAAAACAGTGAAACCAATGAGGTGAAATTTTATCCACGACCTCATTATGATGAAAAATAATAGTGACTCGATAAAAACACTATTCCACATTTGAGGAAAAAATCCATCTTTTAAAATATCAATAAAATGATCAGCTATAATATGAATTATAAAAATAATTAGAGAAAAAAAGACTAAACAAAACAAAACTAAATAAAAATTACTTGAGTATTTCTCTCGTCGTTTCAGCTTTTCTTGATTTTTTATTTATGCTTTGTGAAATTTATTTATACTTATTTAATCAACTGACAGCTGATTTTATTTATATTAGTATTTTATAGCGTAATAAGATGAGGTAATTGTTGGCGTTGATCAATCCCTTGTGGCTGGATGCGCCAACCCATTCGTGTACAACGTGATATGGCGGAGGTGGTTGAGTACGTGCCTCGTCCATACAGTGACTTGAGTTAACCACTCTTCACCAAGTCAGTGCCAGTTATTTTACCCAGACTCCTCTGGTACCAATTTACCGACCCCGGAGGGATGGCGGGCTTGGTAGGCCTGGGGGGCGTCCACGAACTGAATCGGCCGGCGTATCACTGCGGCACCTCCACCACTGAGCCACTGCGCCCCCTTAAGATAAATATATTTTTAAAAATCTTCGATAATAATAAAATGATTCTCTAGAATATATGATGTGTTGAGCTGTTGTTTATCTTGTGGATAAAAAAAAACTTCGACTGAAATGTATTGTAGATCAAATTCAATATTTATCAAATTTGATTATTTTGAAAAAATTAACTTTGTATTTAATACAGATCAATTGTAGGAATTTGGGAGAAATGCTTGAAATTTTAATTCCTTAAAAAAATCGATGACCACACGATAAGAAAATTACCTGTCGCCAGTCCAATGAACAAAATGTGTTCTCGTGAAAAGTACTGTATCTACCGTAATCCGTTATAGGAACTAAACTCCATAGAATTGTCGGTACTGTAGTTCCGATAATTAACTTCAAATAATTGTAGTGACATCGCCATTTACCTAAATATGATATGATTAGAAATCATTACAGTGTGAAAAAAGCAAAGATCAATCCTCTGATAACAAATTCTTATATAATAAATATAACTCATAATATTTAATAGCTATAAAATTTCTATTCTCGTTCTGAGGAAAATCTTTTTAAACCAGAAAAAAAGAGTTTCAAATTTATGTTTGTTATCATAAAAATAATCGAGTGTTCGAATCACTAGCACTGTAATTTTATTCCAAAACAAATACGCTTTACATTTTTTTGATCGATCATTGAGAATGAGGAAAAAAAACTACTTGTGCTACGATTATATTGCGATCGTTGTGGAGGATGTAAGCAATGGCGTGACGTTTCCCTCTTTTAAAATGGCCTATCCCCGTGTGCCTTGGTGTTATTGTGAAGGTGTATGAATGCGGATAGCCTGCTTGATGACTTTTCAGGAATAGTCTGCTACCACATTAGTGTTGTCACATCCTCGCACACTTCACTGGTGCCAAGTTATCGACCTCAAAGAAAATGGCGAACTAGGTAGACTTGTCTGCGGCGGATGCGAACTAGCGTACACTGATCAGGCTTGCGTATCACTGTTGTACCCCTTACTCTTCGTCCATGAAAAAAATTGATCTATTTTGCATAAATGAGTTCGGTACACGTAATGGACAGATGATGTTTGTTTGTAAGTCTGAGAAACGTGGATTTCACACGGGAATAAGATCAAATATTGGCTGAAATAATCCAGAAATGTTTGAAATACAGCTTGAAATTTCAGTAAATGAAACGTCATTGTTGGTTACTGTGTTTCGGAAATTTCACTTCAACCTCATACTCACCCCATTTTGGAGCGATTGTGACAATATATCGATCGAATGCTATGATCGTCGCCATAATCACTTCTGATAACGATAACGACATATCGATTACACCGTAAATTTGACATGTCGTATTTGAAAATACACCTCTGAAATTTTTTGCACGTTGAAAATGGAATATTATCGAAAAAATTTTTCAATAAATGTAATATTAAGCATCATTCAAAATTTTTTTTATATCACTAATTACGAAAAAAACATAAAGATTCCATCTGGAGAGAAGCGAACACGAAAAATTACAGCAATCGATTTTCCTCAAGCTTTCATAACGATAAAATTTTAAATTAAGCTTTTCTAATATTCCACTATACCTTAATCTAGCCAAAACTCAATTTTTAAAACTTTTTTTTTTGAAATTTATATAGTATGTAATAAATTTTCCTTATTTTATTTTTATAATAATTCAAAATGTAATATAGAAGGTGTTGGCTGTCGGAATGTGGAAGGTGTTCAGTACACTTCTACGCCTACCGTCATGACGGCTTTGATCTATCCAAAATCGATAAACACCCAGTTAACTTGTATTGAAATGATCAAATTGAAAATTGAACAGCGTTTTGTTTTTATCATTTTAATACTTAAAATTCAATTAAATTATCTCTTACAAAATAAATATTTAAGGGAAATTCATATAATATTGAAATGTAAATCAATTCAAAAACAGTTTTAGATCAAAAATTCGAGGGATTTTTGGAGGATTTGAGTATTTCGTTGAGTTAATGTCATGCTATTACGGTATCGTTCACGATATATCCTTATTCACGATATATCCTTATTATCCTTTCTAACGCTTAGCTTTATGTTAATCAATTCTGAATATCATTATCGCCTTGATAAGGGAAAGAATTTCAAAAAAAAAAACCTTTTTTTAAAATTTATAGAATAACGCTTGAAATTTTCGAGCGTGGATTAAGCTTACTGTCGATTAACGAGCGAATATCGTTATCGTCTTAATAAAAATTCAATTGTGCTAGAGGAAAAAAACAAAATAGCTTTTATCCAAATACGGTGGATACGGTAGTAACCAAATTGTTCCAAAACCATCCAATTTTATTTCGGTGATGTATTTTTCGAAAAAGAAAAATAAAATTTCCTCAAGCAAAAAAAAAAATAAAAACATTATAACTATGAGGATATTATTACCTCAATATCTTAGCATTAGTATTTATTTAAGACAAAATTGATAAGATCAAAAATTTTATTCAAGACTAAATGAAAATCGATATGAGGCAACATGAAAAAATATAAATAAACTAAAAAAAATATATTGATTTCAAAAATTTTCCTTCATTTAAAAATAGTACATTTTTTGTAAGTTTTTCTGTTCCTCACTGCTCCTCAAGAATTTATAATGAAAAAAATCAAGTAATAAATTAAATCATAGTAACCGATTATATTTTCGTCTACAATAAAATAAATAAAAATAATAAAAATTTTCAAATATTTTTTTTTTGAAAAATTACGCTAGTACATATAAAAAATTAAATATATTCTTTACTAATTTAATAAATCGTTTTATTATAAGTTGATTTTTTTCATATTTATTAATAACTTGATAGTTATCAAAAATAATTACGGTTTTAAGGAAAAAATTTAAAAGATGAGGTTTAAGCTGAGAAAAGAAAACAAAACAAACTTTTCACTAAGAAATGCTGTTATGGGAGCGATAAGAATTGCTGAGAGAGCTATATCGATCAATAGGAGGAATAAAAGCGGTAGATGACTTGGATTGTCGCTAAAAATATTGATTACTTGAGGAAAAATTTCAAAGAGTCAAATCAAATCAATAGCAAATCAACGATGTAGATCATATGTAGGATCAATTTAAAGTAATTGTTGTTTGTATGGGAATAATTATAAATGTCCATTAAGATATTAATATCGTCTCAGTACTAACTCCATGGATTGGATCTTATGGATGGACTCTAATGGACTATGGACTAATCTTATGGATTTCTTAGAGAACTTACAGCAAACTTTTTCATTGTTTCATCTCGATAATTTTCCTTTTTCGAAAGAGGCTTTTTTTCCTCAATATAGTAATAGCTTTGAGGTGGGATTTCACTTAAGCGAGTTTCTGAGTGAAAATGTGAGAAAAAGAACAAAATACTCTCAAAAGATTGTTTTGTTGAAATGATTCCCAGTTAGTTTAAAACTGTTAAAAATCATTCAAGTAATGAATTTCATAATGACAAAACACTTTAATCTTTTCAATTATTGATTTTTTCAGCTGTATTTTTTGATCTTAAGGAAAAGACGACGACGTTTAACTCACCAGATTGATCGCCCTTTTTTCTGTTTCAACAATGGAATTAACGAGATCGTATTCAGAAAAATTGGTAATGTAGCTGAAAAAAAGACACATTAAAATAAGCAAATGATTAAATGATTTTGATCTACAAATGTAATCAATACGATTGCAACACGGTAGATCATTATTTTCGAAATTTATTCTTATATGTAGATCACTATTCCCGTTCATTCAACTCAATTTTATTGGGAAAGGAAATAAAAATATTATATTCTAATATGTAATGTATTTATTTCTGACGTTGTATACAGTTTTTAGCAAATTTTCAAAACTTATATATATATATGTTTATTTATTTATTTGTTTGTTTTTAAGATGATAATCTGTCAAAAGTATATTTGAATTCAATTGAATTTGTTTTGACTCGTTTTTGGACTCATCTTAGAGTGAGTTATTTGTTCGAAATGACGTATTTTAAGGACATTTTTCCTCCTATTTATATGTTCTTTAAATTTCATACATGTTAAATTTATTGTTTTGATGTTTTCTTTCCGTTATTAAGAAAAAAATAAAAATTATTAAACCATTTTTTTTAATAAATAGAAACCAATTTTGTATCAAAATCAATTTTTTTTTTCTTCTATCCGAAAATGTATTGAACAGAGTAACACCGAACATTTGACGATTATTGACGATTTTTCTCATTGCTAATTGAAATGATCAAAGATCAATAGAATGGATTTTTTTTGATCTGTCAAATAGAATTTTCTGAGAAAAAAAACAATGCGGATTTTTAAAAATATATTTTATAACGATATCATTATACAAAGAGAAATGTAGGGCCTAAGAACAAAACTTGATAGTACAAAAACGTTTTGTTTATTTGTCAACTAAGATCACAACCAACAACATTTTTTGTTGTTGTTTTCCGATCAGATTGATTAGTTTCAAATTAGTCATCCCTCATACTCGTCAACAACGGGCTATTAACAAAACAAATTTTGTTTTTAGGATTGGCAATACAATGATGTCACTAAGAGAAAGCACTGAACTTTTCAAGTTTAAAAATGACACAAA